>JAJQXZ010000089.1:0-15000 GCA_021613375.1 Megaleporinus macrocephalus
ACACAATATAACAGCGTTATTACAGGTTTACAGTTCTGAGTACTGAACTCTCACTATTACACTATATAACAGTGTTATTACAGGTTTACAGTTCTGAGTTCTGAACTCTCACTATTACACTATATAACAGCGTTATTACAAGTTTACAGTTCTGAGTACTGAACTCTCACTATTACACTATGTAACAGCGTTATTACAGGTTTATAGTTCTGAGTGTTGAACTCTCACAAGTACACTATATAAAAGTGTTATTACAGGTTTATAGTTCTGAGTGCTGAACTCTCACTATTACACTATATAACAGTGTTATTACAGGTTTACAGTTCTGAGTACTGAACTCACTATTACACTATATAACAGTGTTATTACAGGTTTACAGTTCTGAGTGCTGAACTCTCACTATTACACTATATAACAGCGTTATTACAGGTTTACAGTTCTGAGTACTGAACTCTCACTATTACACTATATAACAGCGTTATTACAGGTTTACAGTTCTGAGTACTGAACTCTCACTATTACACTATATAACAGCGTTATTACAGGTTTACAGTTCTGAGTACTGAACTCTCAGTATTAGTAACATCGTTAATTAACGTTTTTCTTTTATAAAATTTCAGGTTTAGAACAAACAGCAAGTGTTCAGAATGTTTGATCTTCTTCTGAAACGTTTAATGTTGAAAGTTAATGAGTCACAAGGTTGTAAACATCCACCTCCTCATCTCTCATCGCTCTGCAGAACCAGCAGCCCACAGCTTCTTCTCACAGGAAGTGATCTTGCAGCGAGGACCTTCGTTCTTTTCCTCTTTCCTTTTCTCTCTTGATATCGGTTTATGTGAAACTGCTGAGTCATACGGGTGATGCTGTGTCTACAGACTGCCATCTTGAGAAGAACAGAGGTGATCAAAGGATCTCACGTCTTTGAAGAAGTCAGATAAGGAGAACTTCACTGACACGTTTCAGGTGATTGTTATGAGTTAGTTGTGCAGATAGCACTATGCTATTTGGTGGGCTACATTCTTCCATCACTCGTTAGCTGCATTAGCCTCATAGCTTTAATGCTAAAACAGAAGACACAAACGTCTCTTCTGACCAGCTGCCCTTTGGTGGAGAACCAGGAGGAACCTGATTTCGCCTCATGCCTGGACTTGATACCAGGCCTGGAGGTCTTGTTTGTGGTCTGCTTGCAGACGTTCATCCCTCCAGCTGAGCGAACACGATCTCCAGTCTTGTCCCTCGTTCTTGTAAGTTGTATCTTCAGGTTTTCTGGAGGTGTTCCTGTTCTGAGTCGTGAAGAAGGCTATCGAGAGGAGAACTACGGCCTTCAGATCCTCCTTAGTTCGTTCAACACACTTGGCGACCGTCTGGTAGAAGGTTAAATTCTGGAGACTTCTGATGTTGACCATCTTTGGGCCTGAAAGTCATCATTCACATTAATCACTCCACTCTTAAAAATCGAGGTTCTCGAGTTCCCCGTTCTTGTAGGTCACATGTAGGTTCATCATCATCAATCACACCTTCAGATCAGCACGACCTTCCAGCATCTATGATTCCTGTAACCAGTCGCGGGACCGGAGACTCACAGTCAGGCTGCAGGTTCCTTTACTGGTCTGTTTAAGGAGTTCTAACCAGTTAAACCAGTTAAACCAGTTTGCTAATGGATACGTTAGCTTGTTGGCTACCTGCATCTGCTCTGTAGTTAGCGAGTTAGCGGGCTTGCTGAGCGGTCAGTGGTTTGTTTTGTCAGGGTTGCTGATGTCATCTTTAACATCACCGCCAGCCGTAGGTGGTCTACCTGCCTGTTCCTGCCTTCATTACCCAGAATTCCTCGTTGCGGTGTCTCTGCTCCTCTCTGAGCCGGCTCGGTCTGGGATCTCACAGCGGATCTCAGACCCAGGTGTTTGCTCTCGAGGCAGAGGGCTGGCTGGAGCATGCTCAGTCTGCCTCCTGCAGAGGAAGCGTATCGTCATGGTGGTCTGTGATTCTCCTGAGGGAGCGGTGCGGTGGGAGTGAAGCGGCGGTGGTCTCGGTGTTGATGGCGTGCGGGAAAGCGGCGGCTGTCCGTCTGTTTGGTCAGATGTGGTTACCTGGAGTTTAGAGGTGAGTCTGATCTGCTTTGTGATGTAACTGAGAGTTCTGCAGTCCCGCCGCGTGACTCTGGGGAGTGCAGATCAGACGTCTGTGTTCATGGAGGACTCTGAGTTCTGAGGACGAGGGGCTGTTTGTGGCTCTGGTGGTCTTTGTTTGACTGGCTTTTCGTCGTTCAGAGAGCTCCGGCAGTTGGTCAGCTGATAAACATGCAGTGACGTGTACATGCTGGCTCCTCTGGTTTCCAGTGTTTGGGCTGTGCTGCCCTCTACTGCCTCAGTGCGGTACTGAGTAGCACAGTTCTGTTCTGAGTGGTCTGTTCTGAGTGGTCTGAGTGGTCTGAGTGTTCTGAGTGTTCTGAGTGTTCTGAGTGGTCTGAGTGTTCTGAGTGTTCTGAGTGTTCTAGTCTGAGTGTTCTGAGTGTTCTGTGTGTTCTGTTCTGAGTGTTCTGTTCTGAGTGTTCTGAGTTTTCTAGTCTGAGTGTTCTGAGTGTTCTAGTCTGAGTGTTCTGAGTGTTCTGAGTGTTTTGTTCTGTGTGTTCTGTTCTGAGTGTTCTGTTCTGAGTGTTCTGAGTTTTCTAGTCTGAGTGTTCTGAGTGTTCTGAGTGTTCTGAGTGTTCTGAGTGTTCTAGTCTGAGTGTTCTGGTCTGAGTGTTCTGTTCTGAGCGTTCTGAGTGTTCTGAGTGTTCTGAGTGGTCAGAGTGTTCTGAGTGTTCCAAGTGTTCTGGTCTGAGTGTTCTGTTCTGAGTGGTCTGAGTGTTCTGAGTGTTCTGAGTGTTCTGGTCTGAGTTTTCCAAGTGTTCTGTTCTGAGTGTTTGGAGTGGTCTGAATGTTCTGGTCTGAGTGTTCTGAGTGTTCTGTTCTGAGTGTTCTGAGTGTTTGGAGTGGTCTGAGTGTTCAGAGTGTTCGGAGTGTTCTGGTCTGAGTGTTCTAAGTGTTCTGAATGTTCTGAGTGTTCTGAGTGTTCTGAGTGTTCTTGTCTGAGTGTTCTGAATGTTCTGTTCTGAGTGTTCTGAGCGTTCTGAGTGTTCTGGTCTGAGTGTTCTGTTCTGAGTGTTCTGGTCTGAGTGTTCTGAGTGTTCTGTTCTGAGTTTTCTGGTCTGAGTGTTCAGAGTGTTCGGAGTGTTCGGAGTGTTCTGGTCTGAGTGTTCTGAGTGTTTGGAGTGGTCTGAGTGTTCTGAGTGTTCGGAGTGTTCTGGTCTGAGTGTTCTGAGTGTTTGGAGTGGTCTGAGTGTTCTGAGTGTTTGGAGTGGTCTGAGTGTTCTGGTCTGAGTGTTCTGAGTGTTCTGAGTGTTCTGAGTGTTCGGAGTGCTCTGGTCTGAGTGTTCTGAGTATTTGGAGTGGTCTGAGTGTTCGGAGTGTTCTGGTCTGAGTGTTCTGAGTGTTTGGAGTGGTCTGAGTGTTCTGAGTGTTCTGGTCTGAGTGTTCTGAGTGTTCTGGTCTGAGTGTTCTGAGTGTTCTGGTCTGAGTGGGGGGGCTAGGGTTAGCACTGAACAGGTCTCAGTGTTACTCTCTGCTCTGAGTGCTTGGAGTGTTCGGAGTGTTCAGAGATTTCAGAGTGTTCTGAGTGTTCTGGTCTAAGTGTTCTGAGTGTTCTGAGTGGTCTGTTCTGAGTGTTCTGGTCTGAGTGTTCTGAGTGTTCTGAGTGTTCTGGTCTGAGTGTTCTGGTCTGAGTGTTCTGAGTGGTCTGTTCTGAGTGTTCTGGTCTGAGTGTTCTGGTCTGAGTGTTCTGAGTGTTCTGTTCTGAGTGTTCTATTCTGAGTGTTTGGAGTGGTCTGAATGTTCTGGTCTGAGTGTTCTGGTCTGAGTGTTCTGGTCTGAGTGTTCTGAGTGTTCTATTCTGAGTGTTTGGAGTGGTCTGAATGTTCTGGTCTGAGTGTTCTGAGTGTTCTGAGTGGTCTGTTCTGAGTGTTCTGGTCTGAGTGTTCTGAGTGTTCTATTCTGAGTGTTTGGAGTGGTCTGAATGTTCTGGTCTGAGTGTTCTGAGTGTTCTGAGTGGTCTGTTCTGAGTGTTCTGGTCTGAGTGTTCTGAGTGTTCTGGTCTGAGTGTTCTGGTCTGAGTGTTCTGGTCTGAGTGTTCTGAGTGTTCTGAGTGGTCTGTTCTGAGTGTTCTGGTCTGAGTGTTCTGAGTGTTCTGAGTGGTCTGTTCTGAGTGTTCTGGTCTGAGTGTTCTGAGTGTTCTGGTCTGAGTGTTCTGGTCTGAGTGTTCTGGTCTGAGTGTTCTGAGTGTTCTGAGTGGTCTGTTCTGAGTGTTCTGGTCTGAGTGTTCTGAGTGTTCTGGTCTGAGTGTTCTGAGTGGTCTGTTCTGAGTGTTCTGTTCTGGTCTGATGTTCTGGTCTGAGGTCTGGTGTGTCTGAGTGTTCTGGTCTGAGTGTTCTGAGTGTTCTGGTCTGAGTGTTCTGAGTGTTCTGAGTGTTCTGAGTGGTCTGTTCTGAGTGTTCTGGTCTGAGTGTTCTGAGTGTTCTGGTCTGAGTGGTCTGAGTGTTCTGGTCTGAGTGTTCTGAGTGTTCTGGTCTAAGTGTTCTGAGTGTTCTGAGTGGTCTGTTCTGAGTGTTCTGGTCTGAGTGTTCTGAGTGTTCTGAGTGGTCTGTTCTGAGTGTTCTGGTCTGAGTGTTCTGGTCTGAGTGTTCTGAGTGTTCTGGTCTGAGTGTTCTGAGTGTTCTGGTCTGAGTGTTCTGAGTGTTCTGAGTGGTCTGTTCTGAGTGTTCTGGTCTGAGTGTTCTGAGTGTTCTGGTCTGAGTGTTCTGAGTGGTATGTTCTGAGTGTTCTGTTCTGAGTGTTCTGGTCTGAGTGTTCTGGTCTGAGTGTTCTGAGTGTTCTGAGTGGTCTGTTCTGAGTGTTCTGAGTGGTCTGTTCTGAGTGTTCTGGTCTGAGTGTTCTGAGTGTTCTGGTCTAAGTGTTCTGAGTGTTCTGAGTGGTCTGTTCTGAGTGTTCTGGTCTGAGTGTTCTGAGTGTTCTGAGTGTTCTGTTCTGAGTGTTCTGGTCTGAGTGTTCTGAGTGTTCTGTTCTGAGTGTTCTGAGTGGTCTGTTCTGAGTGTTCTGTTCTGAGTGTTCTGGTCTGAGTGTTCTGGTCTGAGTGTTCTGAGTGTTCTGTTCTGAGTGTTCTATTCTGAGTGTTTGGAGTGGTCTGAATGTTCTGGTCTGAGTGTTCTGGTCTGAATGTTCTGGTCTGAGTGTTCTGAGTGTTCTGGTCTGAGTGTTCTGAGTGTTCTGAGTGCTCTGAGTGTTCTGGTCTGAGTGTTCTGAGTGTTCTGTTCTGAGTGTTCCGAGTGTTTGGAGTGGTGTGAGTGTTCTGGTCTGAGTGTTCGGAGTGTTTGGAGTGTTCTGGTCAGAGTGTTCGGAGTGTTTGGGGTGTTTGCAGGGTTCTGGTCTGAGTGTTTGGAGTGTTCGGAGTGTTCTGGTCTGAGTGTTCGGAGTGTGGGGGGGCTAGGGTTAGCACTGAACAGGTCTCAGTGTTACTCTCTGCTCTGAGTGCTTGGAGTGTTCAGAGTGTTCAGAGATTTCAGAGTGTTTGGAGTGTGGGGGGTGCTGAACCGGTCTCAGTGTTACTCTCTGCTCTGAGTGTTCGGAGTGTTTAGAGTGTTCGGAGTGTGGGGGCGGGGCTGAACAGGTCTCAGTGTTACTCTCTGCTCGGAGTGTTTAGAGTGTTTGGAGTGTTCAGAGTGTTCAGAGTGTTCGGAGATTTCAGAGTGTTTGGAGTGTTCGGAGTGTTCTGGTCTGAGTGTTCGGAGTGTGGGGGGGCTAGGGTTAGCATTGAACAGGTCTCAGTGTTACTCTTTGCTCTGAGTGTTCGGAGTGTTTAGAGAGTTCGGAGTGTGGGGGGGGCTGAACAGGTCTCAGTGTTACTCTCTGCTCGGAGTGTTCAGAGTGTTTGGAGTGTTCAGAGTGTTCGGAGTGTGGGGGGGGGCTGAACAGGTCTCAGTGTTACTCTCTGCTCGGAGTGTTCGGAGTGTTCAGAGTGTTCGGAGTGTGGGGGGAGGCTGAACAGGTCTCAGTGTTACTCTCTGCTTGGAGTGTTCAGAGTGTTCAGAGTGTTCAGAGTGTTCGGAGTGTTCGGAGTTTTCGGAGTGTGGGTGTGCTGAACGGGTCTCAGTGTTACTCTCTGCTCGGAGTGTTCAGAGTGGTCTGAGTGTTCGGAGTGTGGGGGGGCTGAACAGGTCTCAGTGTTACTCTCTGCTCTGAGTGTTTGGAGTGTTCGGAGTGTTCAGAGTGTTCGGAGATTTCAGAGTGTTTGGAGTGTGGGGGGTGCTGAACAGGTCTCAGTGTTACTCTCTGCTCGGAGTGTTTGGAGTGTTCGGAGTGTTCTGAGTGCTCTGAGTGTTCTGGTCTGAGTGTTCTGAGTGTTCCGAGTGTTTGGAGTGGTCTGAGTTTTCGGAGTGTTCTGGTCTGAGTGTTCGGAGTGTTCGGAGTGTTTGGAGTGTTCTGAATGTTCTGAGTGCTCTGAGTGTTCTGATCTGAGTGTTCGGAGTGTTCTGGTCAGAGTGTTCGGAGTGTTTGGGGTGTTCGCAGGGTTCTGGTCTGAGTGTTCGGAGTGTGAGGGGGCTGAACAGGTCTCAGTGTTACTCTCTGCTCTGAGTGTTCGGACTGTTCGGAGTGTTCAGAGTGTTCGGAGTGTTCAGAGTGTTCGGAGTGTTCGGAGTTTTCGGAGTGTGGGTGTGCTGAACGGGTCTCAGTGTTACTCTCTGCTCGGAGTGTTCAGAGTGGTCTGAGTGTTCGGAGTGTGGGGGGGCTGAACAGGTCTCAGTGTTACTCTCTGCTCGGAGTGTTTGGAGTGTTCGGAGTGTTCTGAGTGCTCTGAGTGTTCTGGTCTGAGTGTTCTGAGTGTTCCGAGTGTTTGGAGTGGTCTGAGTTTTCGGAGTGTTCTGGTCTGAGTGTTCGGAATGTTCGGAGTGTTTGGAGTGTTCTGAATGTTCTGAGTGCTCTGAGTGTTCTGATCTGAGTGTTCGGAGTGGTCTGAGTGTTCTGGTCTGAGTGTTCGGAGTGGTCTGAGTTTTCTGTTCTGAGTGTTCCGAGTGTTCGGAGTGTTCTGGTCAGAGTGTTCGGAGTGTTTGGGGTGTTTGCAGGGTTCTGGTCTGAGTGTTCGGAGTGTTTGGGGTGTTCGCAGGGTTCTGGTCTGAGTGTTTGGAGTGTTCGGAGTGTTCTGGTCTGAGTGTTCAGAGTGTGGGGGGGCTGAACAGGTCTCAGTGTTACTCTCTGCTCTGAGTGTTCAGAATGTTCGGAGTGTTCAGAGTGTTCAGAGTGTTCGGAGATTTCAGAGTGTTTGGAGTGTGGGGGGTGCTGAACAGGTCTCAGTATTACTCTCTCCTCTGAGTGTTCGGAGTGTTTAGAGAGTTCGGAGTGTGGGGGCGGTGCTGAACAGGTCTCAGTGTTACTCTCTGCTCGGAGTGTTTAGAGTGTTTGGAGTTTTCAGAGTGTTCGGAGTGTTCTGGTCAGAGTGTTCGGAGTGTTTGGGGTGTTCGCAGGGTTCTGGTCTGAGTGTTTGGAGTGTTCGGAGTGTTCTGGTCTGAGTGTTCGGAGTGTGAGGGGGCTGAACAGGTCTCAGTGTTACTCTCTGTTCTGAGTGTTCTGAGTGTTCGGAGTGTTCAGAGTGTGGGGGGGGCTGAACAGGTCTCAGTGTTACTCTCTGCTCTGAGTGTTCTGAGTGTTCTGAGTGTTCAGAGTGTTCGGAGTGTGGGGGGGGCTGAACAGGTCTCAGTGTTACTCTCTGCTCGGAGTGTTCAGAGTGTTCAGAGTGTTCGGAGTGTTCTGCTCTGAGTGTTCGGAGTGTTCAGAGTGTTCAGAGTGTTCGGAGATTTTAGAGTGTTTGGAGTGTGGGGGGTGCTGAACAGGTCTCAGTGTTACTCTCTGCTCTGAGTGTTCGGAGTGTTTAGAGAGTTCGGAGTGTGGGGGGGGCTGAACAGGTCTCAGTGTTACTCTCTGCTCGGAGTGTTCAGAGTGTTTGGAGTGTTCAGAGTGTTCGGAGTGTGGGGGGGGGCTGAACAGGTCTCAGTGTTACTCTCTGCCCGGCGTGTTCAGAGTGTTTGGAGTGTTCAGAGTGTTCGGAGTGTTCGGAGATTTCAGAGTGTTTGGAGTGTGGGGGGTGCTGAACAGGTCTCAGTATTACTCTCTGCTCTGAGTGTTCGGAGTGTTTAGAGTGTTCGGAGTGTTTAGAGAGTTCGGAGTGTGGGGGCGGTGCTGAACAGGTCTCAGTGTTACTCTCTGCTCGGAGTGTTTAGAGTGTTTGGAGTTTTCAGAGCGTTCGGAGTGTTCTGGTCAGAGTGTTCGGAGTGTTTGGGGTGTTCGCAGGGTTCTGGTCTGAGTGTTTGGAGTGTTCTGGTCTGAGTGTCCGGAGTGTGGGGGGGCTGAACAGGTCACAGTGTTACTCTCTGCTCTGAGTGTTCGGAGTGTTCGGAGTGTTCAGAGTGTTCAGAGTGTTCGGAGATTTCAGAGTGTTCAGAGTGTGGGAGGTGCTGAACAGGTCTCAGTGTTACTCTCTGCTCTGAGTGTTCGGAGTGTTCGGAGTGTTCAGAGTGTTCGGAGTGTTGGGGTGCTGAACAGGTCTCAGTGTTACTCTCTGTTCGGAGTGTTCAGAGTGTTTAGAGAGTTCGGAGTGTGGGGGCGGGGCTGAACAGGTCTCAGTGTTACTCTCTGCTCGGAGTGTTCAGAGTGTTTGGCGTGTTCACAGTGTTCAGAGTGTTCAGAGTGTGGGGGCGGGGCTGAACAGGTCTCAGTGTTACTCTCTGCTCTGAGTGTTCGGAGTGTTCGGATTGTTCGGAGTGTTCAGAGTGTTCGGAGTGTGGGGGGGCTGAACAGGTCTCAGTATTACTCTCTGCTCGGAGTGTTCGGAGTGTTCAGAGTGTTCAGAGTGTTTGGTGTGTGGGGGGTGCTGAACAGGTCTCAGTGTTACTCTCTGCTCTGAGTGTTCGGATTGTTTAGAGAGTTCGGAGTGTGGGGGGGGCTGAACAGGTCTCAGTGTTACTCTCTGCTCAGAGTGTTCAGAGTGTTTGGAGTGTTCAGAGTGTTCAGAGTGTTTGGAGTGTGGGGGGGGCTGAACAGGTCTCAGTGTTACTCTCTGCTCTGAGTGTTCGGAGTGTTTAGAGTGTTCGGAGTGTGGGGGGGCTGAACAGGTCTCAATGTTACTCTCTGCTCTGAGTGTTTGGAGTGTTCGGAATGTTCAGAGTGCTCGGAGTGTGGGGGGGGCTGAACAGGTCTCAGTGTTACTCTCTGCTCAGAGTGTTCAGAGTGTTCGGAGGGTGGGGGTGCTGAACAGGTCTCAGTGTTACTCTCTGCTCGGAGTGTTCGGAGTGTTCGGAGTGTTCAGAGTGTTGGTGTGCTGAACAGGTCTCAGTGTTACTCTCTGCTCGGAGTGTTCGGAGTGTTCGGAGTGTGGGGGTGCTGAACAGGTCTCAGTGTTACTCTCTGCTCGGAGTGTTCGGAGTGTTCGGAGTGTGGGGGTGCTGAACAGGTCTCAATGTTACTCTCTGCTCTGAGTGTTCGGAGTGTTCGGAGTGTTCGGAGTGTGGGGGTGCTGAACAGGTCTCAGTGTTACTCTCTGCTCGGAGTGTTCGGAGTGTGGGGGTGCTGAGCAGGTCTCAGTGTTACTCTCTACTCGGAGTGTTCGGAGTGTTCGGAGTGTTCGGAGTGTGGGGGTGCTGAGCAGGTCTCAGTGTTAAGCTCTGCTCTGAATCAGTGATGGAGGTTTTCTTGCTGAATGACGACGTCATATGTAATGATTTTTAATTCTGTTATTTATTTATTTATTTATTTATTTATTTATCTATTTATTTATTTATTTATTTATTTATTTATTTATTTATTTAAAAGGGGGGTCCTGGGGATTTAAGACCCCTTAATTAAACTCATCTGAATAAAACAGAAAACTAGCAGAAAATTATTTATCCATAGCCTGAGGAGGAGATGATGAGATGATGATGAGGAGATGATGAGATGATGATGAGGAGATGATGAGATGAGGAGATGAGGAGATGATGATGAGATGATGATGAGGAGATGATGATGAGATGATGAGGAGATGTGGAGATGATGAAATGATGAGCAGATGATGAGGAGATTATGAGGATAAGATGAGATGATGATGAGATGATGATGAGATGAGGAGATGATGATGAGACGGTGATGAGATGATGAGGAGATGATGAGGAGATGATGATGAGGAGATGATGATGAGATGATGAGGAGATGTGGAGATGATGAGGAGATGATGAGGAGATGATGAGGAGATGATGAGTATAAGATGAGATGATGATGAGATGATGAGGAGATGATGATGATGAGATGATGATGAGATGATGAGGAGATGAGGAGATGATGATGATGAGATGAGGAGATGATGATGAGGAGATGATAAGGAGATGATGAGGAGATGATGATGATGAGATGATGATGAGATGATGAGGAGATGAGGAGATGATGATGATGAGATGATGAGGAGATGATGAGGAGATGATGAGGTGATGAGGAGATGATGATGATGAGATGATGAGGAGATGAGGAGATGATGATGAGGAGATGATGAGGAGATGATGATGATGATGAGATGATGATGAGATGATGAGGAGATGAGGAGATGATGATGAGGAGATGATGATGATGAGATGATGAGGAGATGATGAGGAGATGATGAGGAGGAGATGATGAGGAGATGATAAGGAGATGATGAGGAGATGATGATGATGAGATGATGAGGAGATGATGAGGAGATGATGATGATGATGAGATGATGAGGAGATGAGGAGATGATGATGAGGAGATGATGATGATGAGATGATGAGGAGATGATGATGAGGAGATGATGATGATGAGATGAGGAGGAGATGATGCAGCGTTAGCTTAAACGGTGCACGACTGCAGATTCCAACCGTTATTATTTGAGCACCTCCAGTTCTTCTTCTCAGACTCGTGTTTTCTGTCCTGTTTTTATTTGGTAAGTCAGATTTCTCAGGTGTTCTCTGAAATCTGAATCTGAAGGTCTGATGTTTTGAAAAATTTCTGCACTGCTTTGATTGACACGGTGAATACTGACCCTCAGTTTCCTCTTTTTGCCCACTGCAGATGATGGTGGTCCACCCCAGCCCTCACGGGATGATGGACAGTTCCCATCCCCACCTGGTCCTCTCACGGCTCAGCGAACAGCGCTCCTGTGGCCTGTTCTGCGATGTCACCATCGTTGTGGAGGACATCAAATTTCACGCCCACCGGAATATCCTGGCTGCCACTAGCGGATATTTCAGCAATGCTTTCACAGCTTCAGAGACCTGCTTATCCAGCCAGGTGCTGGAGCTTCCTGACCTGAAGTCTGATGTGTTCGCCAGCATTCTCAACTTCATTTACTCTTCCAAAGTGGAGTCAGCGAGCATGGAGGACAATAAGTCTCTGGTGGCTGCCGGGAAAAGGCTAGGAATCCCATTTCTGGAGAAGCTATTGGAGATCGGAAAACAGGAGCCCGAATCGCTCCAAAGCCAGGCATCCGTTAATTCGGAAAACGGTTCCAAACTTCCTGGACCCTGCACTCTGAAGAAGGAGGTGCCGCGGCTCGAGGAGCAAGACTGCTCCAAAGGCCCACGGATAACGAATGCCTTCTCCATCACCGAGGTGACCACAGCTGACCCGTTTACCCCGATGGACTTGCACAGCAATGGCCACCAGGCAGAAGACATGAGGCACCGTTCGTCTGGCCGTCCAGCACCAAACATGCCAGCTTCAGAGAATGACCCCCTGTCTGAGCCCACCCACGCTCTGTCTGAGCATTCATATGCTGTGTGCAAAGGTCATGAGGCGTCTGAACTTAAAGAGGGGGTGCAGTTATGTGATAAAGGGGGAACCAAGCCTACACTGACACCCCCTAAAACTCTGACCAACCAGAGGCTCGGACCCCTTAAGAAGCGCCATAGACTGTGCAAGGCGACGCCGGCACCTGATGAAACGAGCGCACCCATTAGCAGCCCAGAGGGGCAACATACCCACCCTGCTCCCTCATCTCCACAGCAGCCCACAGACTCCATGAGTTCCGCCCCAAACTTGTTGCCTCCACCTGAGGTCACGTCCCCACAGGATGCTGACCCACCCGCTTTAATTCCTGAAGATGTACCAACGTACCGCTGCCAGCAGTGTCCCGAGACCTTCAGCAACTCTGCTCTGCTTTCCATCCACATGCAGATCCACAAGAGAAGATTCGTCAGCCATTTATTCTGCAAGTACTGCCAAAAGAAGTTCATGCACTTGAAGCGATTGCGAAATCACGAACAAGTGTGTTTGAAAGGCCCACCTGAGCTGGAGCTGAACGGCAAAGAGGGTCCAGATTTGGATGATACTCCTGGCATGGATGATGCAGCGTTCCCAGCTGCTGATGTTCGAGATCCTCCAACACTTACAAGCCCCTTGGACACGCCTCCAAGTGGAACTAGCAAGCCCACCGCCGGCCAGCGGGTGTATAAATGCTCTGTCTGCAAACGAGCCTATGTGACGCTGTCCAGCCTGAAGAGGCATGAGAACGTACACTCCTGGCAGAGAGCCTATCCCTGTCACTACTGCAACAAGGTCTTTGCCCTGGCAGAATACCGTACCAAGCATGAGATCTGGCACACAGGGGAGCGGCGCTACCAGTGCATCTTCTGTCTAGAGACCTTTATGACTTACTACATTCTCAAAAACCACCAGAAGTCCTTCCATGGCATCGATCCCCGTTTAGCTGTGAATAAGAAATCTGCAAATGGTGGTTTCAAAGGAAGCGTCTACCCCATAAAGCTCTACAGGCTCCTTCCAATGAAGTTCAGGAAGAAGAGATACAAGTCCTACAGCCAGACTTACTCTGATGTCACGGACAACCATGAGCAGTCCTTCACCGCACCGCTCGACACCAACTCATCGACTGCTCCGCTTGAAGGTACCACGCCGGCGGGTGATTCAGACGGTGTTGTTAGTGGTCAGTCATTATTTTCAATGCCTGTGACCTTCATGGCGACCCCAAAGATGGTAGCTTCAGAAATGCCTCGCATTACCTTTGACCAACGCTGTGACCAGAACATAGATCTGCCTCTGACTCACAATAATGTGCCGTGTAATCAAGGTGGGGGCCTGCACCCAACTAACACGCACAGAAAAGCTGGTCTGCCAGGCTTTGAAGGTACAGGGTCACCGGTTTTCAGCTACGGTTATGGAGCCTCAGTGACGGAACAGGAAGACACGGGGTCCTCCATGTTAATGCGGGGCAGCGACACATCGTCCATGAAGAACAGCAGTGATGCAAACAGAGGCGTCATGCCTTTCCTTAATATTCCACCTGTCTGCTCATTCGAGGGCTTGAGCAAACTCAGCGAGCTGTCAGCTGCAGCACAAACCATTGAGGCCATGGCTAACCAGCTTCTTCAGCCACGGCCAGAGAGGACACCCAACCTGAGCCCCAGTGGAAAGACGGAAACGTACATTGCCAAACCTGCTTGTCCTGGTCCGTCAGTCAATAGCCAGGTTTTGCCCTTGTGCCAGATTACTGTCAAAATCGGCAACGAGGCCATTATTCGCCGCAAAATCAAAGGCTCAAAACTTTTCCCAAAGAAGAAGAAGAAGAGAAGCTGGAAGCAAGTGGAAGATCCAAGCAGCTCAGCAGAAGATGGCATAGGTTGTCCAAGCCTGCGCCTGCGGGCAGAGGTCACGGCGTCAGTCACGGATAACGAGCCTTACGATGACGCCAACGATCCTGAAAATGATAAACCGTGGCGTCCGTACTACACGTACAAACCGAAGAAGAAGGGCAGAAAGTTACGATCCAGACAGAAGAGGAGGGCTGCTCAGTGCTACACGAAGCCCCCCTCGTCAGAACCTAGCGATGACTTCGCAGATGTGGATCACAGATCGGCGGAAAACCCGGAGTTCAGGAGGCAGCTGAGGAGTCACAGCCCAAGAGAAGCGTTCCCCTGCAGCAGCTGTGGCAGTTCCTTCTCCTCTCCGAGCTCACTCAGCATGCACATCATCAGTTGCCCTCAGCCTCGCTGCAAGACATGCGGTAAACAGTGTCCCTTTGAGGACCTTCCTAGCTCAGAAGCTCCGCTCACAGGGACCAGTTTCGACTTCGTCTGCCGGAGCTGCACCGAGGATGGCTCCTGCTTTAGCTCAAACATCGCAGCCCGCAGCCTGAGCAGCGAAAAGCGCTACCGTTGCTCCTACTGCCCGCAGCGGTTTCTGTACCTCGCCACCAAGAAGAGTCATGAGGCGAAGCATCAGGAGAAGTCCAGCAAGGGCCGCAGTTACCGGAACTGCCCGAAGGCCTGCAAGCCCGCAGCGCTGCTAAGCATGCACGAAACCAAGCACTTTGGCAAGACTAGCGCAGTCAGAGACCCCGATAAGACCGAGGAGAGCGGCACTGCGAGATCATACTCCCCCCCTTCTGAAAGCAAAGAGGTGCCCGAGCCGGACCCCTGGGAAAGCCCTGAGAGTCCAAAAACAGAGTTAGCACTGGACTCAGACACCGAGGGGGCTTATGGTAAATCCCCCCACATCCACAGGAAAGCATCTCTATCGCTCTCTTATAAAACGGACACGCCTTTTTTCCCGCTCCTCTCTGAGATGCACAGGAGGAAATCCAAGAAGAGACGATTTCTGAAGCGTTCTAAAGACTTTGGGTCGGAGGGGCTCAGACAGGACCGTCCCCCCAGCGCTGCAACCAGCCACCATCTCAGCACTTCCAGGATCTATCCCACATGTCTGACACAAGTCACCAAGGGGGCCCCTCTGCAGCCTCCCAAGTCAGAGTGGCGCTTGTGTAAAGAGGAACCTTTCTTTCACGCCCACGACTGAGCAGGAAGGAAGCTCAGCGTCTGTTGACGTCACGTAGAAACTGAACTGACGATGATGAGAACGCCTCGCAATATAAACCTCGCACTTCTGAAGCTGCACGAGTGTGAACGAAAGTGTTACTATT
>JAJQXZ010000089.1:20000-24868 GCA_021613375.1 Megaleporinus macrocephalus
TAGTATTATACAAGGTACAGAGGTTGAGATTGAGGATAGATTTAGGTGTCGTATTATATAAGGTACTGAGGTTAAGGTTAGATTTAGGTGTAGGTGTACTACTATATAAGGTACTGAGCTTAAGGATAGGGTTAGGTTTAGGTTTAGTATTATATACGCTGCTGAGGTTAAGGTTAGGGTTAGGTTTAGGTGTAGTATTATATAAGGTACTTAGGTTAAGGTTAAGGTTAGGTTTAGGTTTCGTGTTATATAAGGTACTGAGGTTAAGGTTGGGGTTAGGTTTAGGTGTAGTATCATATAAGGCACTGAGGTTAAGGTTAGGGTTAGGTTTAGCTGTAGTATTATATAAGTTACTGAGGTTAAGGTTAGGTTTAGGTGTAGGTGTAGTATTATATAAGGTACTGAGATTAAGGTTAGGTTTAGGTTTAGGTGTAGTTGTAGTGTTATATAAGGTACTGAGATTAAGGTTAGGTTTAGGTGTAGTATTTTATAAGGTACTGAGGTTAAGGATAGGTTTAGGTGTAGGTATAGTATTATATAAGAAACTGAGGTTAAGTTCAGGTTTAGGTTTAGGTTTAGGTTTAGTATTATAAACGCAACTGAGGTTATGGTTAGGGTTAGGTTTAGGTGTAGTATTTTATAAGGTACAGAGGTTGAGATTGAGGTTAGGTTTAGGTGTAGTATTATATAAGGTACTACGGTTAGGGTTAGGTTTAGGTTTAATGTCATATAAGGTACTGAGGTTAAGGTTAGGGTTAGGTTTAGGTGTAGTATTATATAAATTTCTGAGGTTAAGGTTAGGTTTAGGTATAGGTGTAGTATTATATACAGTACTGAGGTAAAGGTTAGGTTTAGGTTTAATGTTATATGAGGTACTGAGGTTAAGGTTAGGGTTAGGTTTAGGTGTAGTATTATATAAATTACTGAGGTTAAGGTTAGGTTTAGGTGTAGGTGTAGTATTATATAAGGTACTTAGGTTAAGGTTAGGTTTAGGTTTAATGTTATATAAGGTACTGAGGTTAAGGTTAGGTTTAGGTGTAGTATTATATAAGTTACTGAGGTTAAGGTTAGGTTTAGGTGTAGGTGTAGTATTATATACAGTACTGAGGTTAAGGTTAGGTTTAGGTTTAGGTGTAGATGTAGTGTTATATAAGCTACTGAGGTTAGGGTTAAGCTTAGGTTTAGGTGTAGTATTATATAAAGTAGTAAAGTTAAGGTTAGGTTTAGGTGTAGTATTGTATAAGGTACTGAGGTTAAGGATAGGGTTAGGTTTAGGTGTAGGTGAAATATTATATAAGGTACTGAGATTAAGATTAGGTGTTGGTGTAGAATCTTTTAACGTACTGAGGTTAAGGTTAGGGTTAGGTTTAGGGTTAGGTTTAGTATTATAAACGCTATTGAGTTTAAGGTTAGGTTTAGGTGTAGGTGTAGTATTATATAAGGTACTGAGATTAAGGTTAGGTTTAGGTTTAGGTGTAGTTGTAGTGTTATATAAGGTACTGAGATTAAGGTTAGGTTTAGGTATAGTATTATATAAGGAACTGAGGTTAAGTTCAGGGTTAGGTTTAGGTTTAGGTTTAGTAATATAAATGCAACTGAGGTTAAGGTTAGGGTTAGGTTTAGGTGTAGTATTTTATAAGGTACAGAGGTTGAGATTGAGGTTAGGTTTAGCTGTAGTATTATATAAGGTACTACGGTTAGGGTTAGGTTTAGGTTTAATGTTATATAAGGTACTGAGGTTAAGGTTAGGGTTAGGTTTAGGTGTAGTATTATATAAGTTACTGAGGTTAAGGTTAGGTTTAGGTGTAGGTGTAGTATTATATACAGTACTGAGGTTAAGGTTAGGTTTAGGTTTAATGTTATATAAGGTACTGAGATTAAGGTTAGGGTTAGGTTTAGGTGTAGTATTATATAAGTTACTGAGGTTAAGGTTAGGTTTCGGTGTAGGTGTAGTATTATATAAGGTACTTAGGTTAAGGTTAGGTTTAGGTTTAATGTTATATAAGGTACTGAGGTAAAGGTTAGGGTTAGGTTTAGGTGTAGTATTATATAAGTTACTGAGGTTAAGGTTAGGTTTAGGTGTAGGTGTAGTATTATATACAGTACTGAGGTTAAGGTTAGGTTTAGGTTTAGGTGTAGGTGTAGTGTTATATAAGGTACTGAGGTTAGGGTTAAGCTTAGGTTTAGGTGTAGTATTATATAAGGTAGTAAAGTTAAGGTTAGGTTTAGGTGTAGTATTATATAAGGTACTGAGGTTAAGGATAGGGTTAGGTTTAGGTGTAGGTGAAATATTATATAAGGTACTGAGATTAAGATTAGGTGTAGGTGTAGAATCATTTAACGTACTGAGGTTAAGGTTAGGGTTAGGTTTAGGTTTAGGTTTAGTATTATAAACGCTATTGAGTTTAAGGTTAGGGTTAAGTGTAGGTGTAGTATTATATAAGGTACAGAGGTTAAGGTTAAGGTTAGGTTTAGGTTTAGTATCATATAATGTAATGAGGTTAAGGTTGGGGTTAGGTTTAGGTGTAGTATTATATAAGGCACTGAGGTTAAGGTTAGGTTTAGGTGTAGGTGTAGTATTATATACCTCACTGAAGTTAAGGTTAGGATTAGGTGTAGTATTATATCAGGTACTGAGGTTAAGGTTAGATTTAGGTTTAGGTGTAGTATTATATAAGGTACTGAGGTTAAGGTTAGGTTCAGGTGTAGGTGTAATATTATACAAGGTACTGAGGCTAGGGTTAGGTTTAGTTGTAGGTGTAGTATTACATAATGTACGGAGTTTAAGTTTTTAAGGTTAGGTGTAGGTGTAGTATAATATGAGGTACTGAGATTAATATTAGATTTAGGTGTAGTGTTATATAAGGCACTAAGATTAAGATTAAAGTTAGGTTTAGGTGTATTTGTAGTATTATATAAGCGACTGAATTTAAGGTTAGGTTTAGGTGTAGTATTATGTAAGGTGCTGAATTTAAGGTTAGGTTTAAGTGTAGTATTATATAAGGTACTGAGGTTAAGTTTAGGGTTAGGTTAAGTTTAGGTTTAGTATTATAAACGCTACTGAGATTAAGGTTAGGGTTAGGTGTAGTATTATATAAGGTACTGAAGTTAAAGTTAGGTGTAGGTGTAGTATTATATAAGGTACTGAGGTTAAGGTTATGTTTATGTGTAGGTGTAGTATTATATAAGGTACTGAGGTTAAGGTTAGGGATAGGTTTAGGTGTAGGTGTAGTATTATATAAGGTACTGAGGTTAAGGTTAGGTTTACGTGTAGGTGTAGTATTATATAAGGTACTGAGATTAAGGTTAGGTTTAGGTGTAGGTGTAGTTTTATATTAGGTACTCAGGTTGAGTTTAGGTTTAGGTGTAGTATTATATAAGGTACTTAGGTTGAGGTTAGGTTTAGGTGTAGTATTATATAAGGTACTGAGATTGAGGTTAGGTTTAGGTGTACTATTATATAAGGTACTGAGGTTGAGGTTAGGTTTAGGTGTAGGTGTAATTTTATATAAGGTACAGAGGTTAAGGTTAGGTTTAGGTGTAGGTGTCGTATTATATAAGGTACAGAGATTAAGGTTAGGTTTAGGTGTAGGTGTAGATTTATATTAGGTACTCAGGTTGAGGTTAGGTTTAGTTTTAGGTGTAGTATTATATGAGGTACTAAAGTTAAGTTAAGGTCTAGGTGTAGGTGTAGTATCATATAAGGCACTGAGGTTAAGGTTAGGGTTAGGTTTATTTGTATTATTATATAAGGTACTGAGGTTAGGGTTAAGCTTAGGTTTAGGTGTAGCATTTTATAAGGTCCTGACCTTAAGGTAAGGTTTGGTGTAGTATTATATAAGGTACTGAGGTTAAGGTTAGGGTTAACTGTAGGTGTAGTATAATATAAGGCACTGAGGTTAAGGTTAGGGTTAGGTTTAAGTAAAGTATTATATAAGGTACTGAGGTTAAGGTTAGGTTTAAGTATAGTTGTAGATGTAGTGTTATATAAGGTACTGAGGTTAGGGTTAAGCTTAGGTTTAGGTGTAGTATTATATAAGGTACTGACGTTAATGTTAGGCTTAGGTGTAGTCTTATATAAGGTGCTGAGGTTAAGTTTAGATTTAGGTGTAGATGTACTATTAAATAAGGTACTGAGGTTAAGGTTAGGTTTAGGTGTAGGTGTAGTATTATATAAGGTACTGAAGTTAAGGTTAGGTTTAGTTGTAGGTGTAGTATTACATAATGTACTGAAGTTAAGTTTTTAAGGTTAGGTGTAGGTGGAGTATTATATAAGGTACTGAGATGAAGATTGGCTTTATGTGTAGTATTATATAAGGTACTGAGATTAAGATTAAGGTTAGGTTTAGTTGTATGTGTAGTATTATATAAGCTACTGAATTTAAGGTTAGGTTTAGGTGTAGGTGTAGTATTATATAAGGTACCAGATTAAGGTTAGGGTTAGGTTTAGGTGCAGTATTATATAAGGTATGAGATTAAGGTTAGGGTTAGGTTTATGTGCAGTTGTAGTTTTATATAAAGTACTGAGGTTAGGGTTAAGGTTAGGTGTAGTATTATATAAGGTACTGGCATTAAGGTTGGGGTTAGGTTTAGGTGTAGTATTATATAAGGTACTGAGGATAAGGTTTAGGTGTAGTATTATATAAAGTACTGAGGTTAGGGTTAAGGTTAGGTGTAGGTGTAGTATTATATAAGGTACTGAGGTTAACGTTAAGGTTAGGGTTACTTGTAGCTGTAGTATTATTTAAGGTACTGAGGTTAAGGTTAGGGTTAGGTTTAGGTGTAGTATTATATACGGTACAGAGGTTAAGATTGAGGTTAGGTTTAGGTGTTGTATTATATAAGGTACTGAGATTAAGGTTAGGTTT
>JAJQXZ010000090.1:0-17500 GCA_021613375.1 Megaleporinus macrocephalus
GAGAGAGAGAAGAGAGAGAGAGAGAGAGAGAGAGAGAGAGAGAGAGAGAGAGAGAGAGAGAGAAAGAGTTAGAGAGAAAGTTATAGAGAGAGCGAGAGACAGGAGAGGAAGAAGAAGAAGACATCTTGTTCATAACACACCTTTCAGTTGAGTATAAGTGTCCAGGTGTGAACACATGTTTAACAGATCACACACGAACCCAGCAGCGTTACTCTGACCATTACAATAACTGATGACCACAAAGCAGGAGAAGCTATAAGAAGATAGCAGAACATGTTCAGGTAGCTGGTTCCTCAGTCCCAGATGGAATTAAGGAATATCAGTTAACAAGAATGCTGGAGGTCCAGCTGGGAGAACTGCCCATCATTAGAACCACCAATCAGAACCTTCCTCTGACTGTAAAGGGTTGAACAGACTCTAGAGTAGAGCTGCACTGATCTACTGGATACCTGCACAGATATGACCTTCATGAAAGAGAATCATGAAAGAACCTTTCCTGCTTCCTCACCACAAAATTCAGCATCAGAAGTTCATAAAGGAACATCTGAGCAAAACCGATAGGACCAACTTTGGAATCGAGTACTGGGGATGAAGATAAGTAGAACTTTCTGGATGTAGTGATTAAAGGTATGTTTGGAAAACAAGCAGAACTTCATGTCAATCACGAGGGTGTTTATAGCGCAAGCTTATCGTACTTTGCAGTCAGTGGCCCAGACAACATCTCAATACTAGAAATAAAGCAGGAATTCTATCAAACACCAGCAAATTCTGGAACTAAATGTCACAGTGTGTGTAAAAACTGGAGATGAAGTTCTAAATGGATAATGATAATGATTCTAAACACACTTAAAAATACACAATGGACGACTGAGCAAGCTCAGGGTTCAGCTGTAACTCTCACATTATCACCCACCCAAACTCAACATCATCAAACATCTGTGAATGGACCTCAAAAGAGCAGCACACACAGGAGAACCCCACAGAACCAGAAGCTTTCGAGAGAAGAACAGACGAAAATGCCCCAAAACCAGAACTGAAAGACTGCTAACGGCTGCTGAAGACTGCTGAAGAGGGTACAAGCTGTGATTCTCACCAAAGGAAGTGTTAGAGTACTGACCACACAGCGTATCCAAACTTCTGCCAGGCACAATTTTTATTTTAAAAGTGTAAAAAATGGAAATATAAACATTAATTCACTTAAAATGTCAAATAAACAAAACATTATTAACAGTATGACTTTTTTAGAAAGCTTCGATTTTAACAGTAACAGACATTTAAACTATTAATTTTACATTCCACTGACCTGACCACTTCAGATCTAGAACAGTCTGAGTTGATGACTGTAATGGGTCAGAGTTGATGACTGTAATGGTCAGAGTTGATGACTGTAATGGTCAGAGTTGATGACTGTAATGGTCAGAGTTGATCGCTGTAATGGTCAGAGTTGATCACTGTAATGGTCAGAGTTGATCACTGTAATGGTCAGAGTTGATCACTGTGATGGTCAGAGTTGATCACTGTAATGGTTAGAGTTGATCGCTGTAATGGTCAGAGTTGATCACTGTAATGGTCAGAGTTGATGACTGTAATGCTCAGAGTTGATCGCTGTAATGGTCAGAGTTAATGACTGTAATGGTCAAAGTTGATCGCTGTAATGGTCAGAGTTGATCACTGTAATGGTCAGAGTTGATCACTGTAATGGTTAGAGTTGATCACTGTAATGGTCAGAGTTGATCACTGTAATGGTCAGAGTTGATCGCTGTAATGGTCAGAGTTGATCTCGGTAATGGGTCAGAGTTGATCACTATAATGGTCAGAGTTGATCACTGTAATAGTCAGAGTTGATGACTGTAATGGTCAGAGTTGATGACTGTAATGGTCAGAGTTAATCACTGTAATGGTTAGAGTTGATCACTGTAATGGTCAGAGTTGATCACTGTAATGGTCAGAGTTGATCGCTGTAATGGTCAGAGTTGATCTCTGTAATGGGTCAGAGTTGATGACTGTAATGGTCAAAGTTGATGACTGTAATGGTCAGAGTTGATCGCTGTGATGGTCAGAGTTGATCACTGTAATGGTTAGAGTTGATCACTGTAATGGTCAGAGTTCATCACTGTAATAGTCAGAGTTAAACACTGTAATGGTCAGAGTTGATCACTGTAATGGTCAGAGTTAAACATTGTTATGGTCAGAGTTGATCACTGTAATGGTCAGAGTTGATCGCTGTAATGGTCAGAGTTGATGACTGTAATGGCCAGAGTTGATGACTGTAATGGTCAGAGTTGATGACTGTAATGGTTAGAGTTGATCACTGTAATGGTCAGAGTTGATCACTGTAATGGTTAGAGTTGATCACTGTAATGGTCAGAGTTGATCGCTGTAATGGTCAGAGTTGATCACTGTAATGGTCAGAGTTGATCGCTGTAATGGTCAGAGTTGATCACTGTAATGGTCAGAGTTGATCGCTGTAATGGTCAGAGTGGATCACTGTAATGATCAGAGTTGATCACTGTAATAGTCAGAGTTAAACACTGTAATGGTCAGAGTTGATCACTGTAATGGTTAGAGTTGATCACTGTAATGGTCAGAGTTGATCACTGCAATAGTCAGAGTTAAACACTGTAATGGTCAGAGTTGATCACTGTAATGGTCAGAGTTGATCACTGTAATGGTCAGAGTTGATCACTGTAATGGTCAGAGCTGATCACTGTAATAGTCAGAGTTAAAGACTGTAATGATCAGAGTTGATCACTGTAATGGTTAGAGTTGATCACTGTAATGGTCAGAGTTGATCACTGTAATGGTTAGAGTTGATCACTGTAATGGTCAGAGTTGATCACTGTAATGGTCAGAGTTGATCACTGTAATGGTCAGAGTTGATCACTGTAATAGTCAGAGTTAAACACTGTAATGGTCAGAGTTGATGACTGTACTGGTCAGAGTTGATCACTGTAATGGTCAGAGTTGATCACTGTAATAGTCAGAGTTAAACACTGTAATTGTTAGAGTTGATCACTGTAATGGTCAGAGTTGATGACTGTAATGGTCAGAGTTGATGACTGTAATGGTCAGAGTTGATGACTGTAATGGTCAGAGTTGATCGCTGTAATGGTCAGAGTTGATGACTGTAATGGTCAGAGTTGATCACTGTAATAGTCAGAGTTGATCGCTGTAATTGTTAGAGTTGATCACTGTAATAGTCAGAGTTGATCACTGTAATGGTCAGAGTTGATGACTGTAATGGTCAGAGTTGATGACTGTAATGGTCAGAGTTGATGACTGTAATGGTCAGAGTTGATCACTGTAATGGTCAGAGTTGATCTCTGTAATGGGTCAGAGTTGATGACTGTAATGGTCAAAGTTGATGACTGTAATGGTCAGAGTTGATCGCTGTGATGGTCAGAGTTGATCACTGTAATGGTTAGAGTTGATCTCTGTAATGGTCAGAGTTCATCACTGTAATAGTCAGAGTTAAACACTGTAATGGTCAGAGTTGATGACTGTAATGGTCAGAGTTGATGACTGTAATAGTCAGAGTTGATGACTGTAATGGTCAGAGTTGATGACTGTAATGGTCAGAGTTGATCACTGTAATGGTCAGAGTTGATCACTGTAATGGTTAGAGTTGATCACTGTAATAGTCAGAGCTAAACACTGTAATGGTCAGAGTTGATCGCTGTAATGGTCAGAGTTGATCACTGTAATGGTCAGAGTTGATGACTGTAATGGTCAGAGTTGATGACTGTAATGGCCAGAGTTGATGACTGTAATGGTCAGAGTTGATGACTGTAATGGTTAGAGTTGATCACTGTAATGGTCAGAGTTGATCACTGTAATGGTTAGAGTTGATCACTGTAATGGTCAGAGTTGATCGCTGTAATGGTCAGAGTTGATCACTGTAATGGTCAGAGTTGATCGCTGTAATGGTCAGAGTGGATCACTGTAATGATCAGAGTTGATCACTGTAATAGTCAGAGTTAAACACTGTAATGGTCAGAGTTGATCACTGTAATGGTTAGAGTTGATCACTGTAATGGTCAGAGTTGATCACTGTAATGGTTAGAGTTGATCACTGTAATGGTCAGAGTTGATCGCTGTAATGGTCAGAGTTGATCACTGTAATGGTCAGAGTTGATCGCTGTAATGGTCAGAGTGGATCAC
This sequence comes from Megaleporinus macrocephalus, assembly GCA_021613375.1. Classification (NCBI taxonomy): domain Eukaryota; kingdom Metazoa; phylum Chordata; class Actinopteri; order Characiformes; family Anostomidae; genus Megaleporinus; species Megaleporinus macrocephalus. Next base: position 4,162 of record JAJQXZ010000090.1, read on the forward strand.
TGTAATGATCAGAGTTGATCACTGTAATAGTCAGAGTTAAACACTGTAATGGTCAGAGTTGATCACTGTAATGGTTAGAGTTGATCACTGTAATGGTCAGAGTTGATCACTGCAATAGTCAGAGTTAAACACTGTAATGGTCAGAGTTGATCACTGTAATGGTCAGAGTTGATCACTGTAATGGTCAGAGCTGATCACTGTAATAGTCAGAGTTAAACACTGTAATGGTCAGAGTTGATCACTGTAATGGTTAGAGTTGATCACTGTAATGGTCAGAGTTGATCACTGTAATGGTTAGAGTTGATCACTGTAATGGTTAGAGTTGATCACTGTAATGGTCAGAGTTGATCACTGTAATGGTCAGAGTTGATCACTGTAGTGGTCAGAGTTGATCACTGTAATAGTCAGAGTTGATCGCTGTAATTGTTAGAGTTGATCACTGTAATGGTCAGAGTTGATCACTGTAATGGTCAGAGTTGATGACTGTAATGGTCAGAGTCGATGACTGTAATGGTCAGAGTTGATGACTGTAATGGTCAGAGTTAAACACTGTAATGGTCAGAGTTGATGACTGTACTGGTCAGAGTTGATCACTGTAATGGTCAGAGTTGATCACTGTAATAGTCAGAGTTTAACACTGTAATTGTCAGAGTTGATCACTGTAATGGACAGAGTTGATGACTGTAATGGTCAGAGTTGATGACTGTAATAGTCAGAGTTGATCACTGTAATAGTCAGAGTTGATCGCTGTAATTGTTAGAGTTGATCACTGTAATAGTCAGAGTTGATCACTGTAATGGTCAGAGTTGATCACTGTAATGGTCAGAGTTGATGACTGTAATGGTCAGAGTCGATGACTGTAATGGTCAGAGTTGATGACTGTAATAGTCCGAGTTAAACACTGTAATGGTCAGAGTTGATCTCTGTAATGGCCCTAATTATTATTATTATATTATTGGTCTCTGGTTTATTTATAGAAACCTGAATCATACGCAACATCAGCAGCTTCACATCTGGAACATCTGATTAGAGCAAAATCAATAACAATCAGCAGCGACTCTCCTCGCCGATCTGCCTCCAGCAGACTCATGAATAACAGGCGAGTCGGAGTGGAGAGGATGAAGTCAGCGTGGGGCGTTTTAATTAAACACTTCAGGATTAATTGTATAATGTAGGTGAAAACCATCGTCAATAACTCAGACCCCCGAGAGCTGTTACACCGTAAATACGATGTTTGTGCAGAAGCGAGGCGGAACTCGGCCGCGGACGGCTTCCAGTCTGGCGTCTCGGAGGCCCGTTAAATAAGCTCTGTTTATTTATGCTGTAGAGGAGTTTACTGAATCACCGCGCACTCCCAGCAGAATTCACTCTCAGAGAACACAGCCCGGCGCCGCTTAACTGTCCCGGCGGTGATTAGTGGGCCTCACGGTAAGTGCAGTTAGTGAAAGTGGGTTTTATGAGCGTCTCTCGGGGGCACGCTGTCCATTAGGGGTGTCGGGACGTCCAGTTACCGGTTACCACAGGCAGCTACCTTTCCTTTGCTGTCCTGCAAACAGACTCTGAGAGGCTACTGGTGGGTCGAGTACCTGCTGGTGAGAGATCTGCTGGACGTTCTGCCTCTACGACTCACTCAAAGATATTCTGAGACTTTGAGAGGAGCATCATGGGACTGAGAAACAGGAGATCGGTGTTTAAGGGAACTTCAGTGGTGTCCTGTCAGTTCAGATCAAACCAGTCACAAGGCTGTTTTCCCACATCCAGCTTACGACTGACCCCAGAACAGTGTGAGTATGCTCGGTGGTCTCAGCAGTGATTAGTGCGTTTGGGTTTAAGGGGAACAGAAATATTGAGAATATACTTTATTAACGTCTGAGTGCAGCAGAAAGAGCCCCCCGATGTCCAAACGCCCGAACTGACCTAAACAACAGGGTCATTCTCCACAGCTCCAGTCAGAGCCCACAGCTGATCTACAATCAAATACTTCTTTATGGTTTTATAATTACATAACAAATAATCAACAGCAGTTTTAATATAAGGCTTTGCTGTTTATGGAATTGTATGAAACACATTCTTGTTTACTGTTTACATTGTTTACAAAAATAAGTATTTAATTGAATAAGTCTGGTGATATGCTCTCTGGTGTTATCAGCTCCATTAAACTGCGTACTCGGGTCGAGGCTCCTCAGAGGAGAACTTGCTCATCATATTTTATTAATATATTAATGATTTTGTTTATCAGGCGGCCTAGCGGCTCTGAGTCGCTGGTGTTAACCAAAACAATCCCATAAATCATAAATCACCCACTGTCCACTAATAGGTCCACCTCCTGTATGTCCACTCACTGTCCACTGCATCAGCTCCACTGACCATATAGGACCTCCACTTACAGACTGTAGTTCATCTGATTCTCTGTATACTTTATTACTCTGTTCTTTAATGATCAGGACCCCCACAGGACCACCACAGAGCAGATACTGTTAGGGAGGTGGGTCATTCTGTTGATGTGACCAACAAACAGTGTCCTGTCTTTACACTGTCTCTGACTTTACATCTACAAGGTGGACCAGCAAGTAGTAGGAGGTTCTAATAGAGTGGACAGTGAGTGGACACAGTGTTTAAACACTCCAGCAGCAGCACTGTTGTGTCTGATCCACTCACACCAGCACAACACACACTAACTAACACCACCACGTCAGTGTCACTGCAGTGCTGAGAATGATCCTCCTCCCTAATAGTATATACATATATAATTCCTTAAAGAATCAAAGCTCACGTCTATTAGAGATACTACAAACAGTGATATACAGTTAGCATCACGCTAATTGGTGATCATAAGCTTCCATTACTTGTTAGCTACATTAGCCTTGTAGCTCCACTGCTAAATCTAAACTAGGGGGAAATTAGAGTTTTCGCTAAGCTAACGTAACTAAATGCTAATAATTTATCTTGTGAGGAGTTAGGCTGAGCTGAAGCTGCTTATGCTTCACACCGTAAGAGGATTAGGACCACTCCAGCTTGTTCCTGCTAGCGGCTAAAGATGCTGCTGCTGTTGACTGTGTTCAACGGTTCCCCTCCAGCCCCCCGGGGGGCAGCGCAGACCTGAGCTCCAGCTGCGACCCTTACAGTTTATGCAGAGCAGCTTCACTAGGAGGGCAAATCTGCAGGGCTGCATCGTCACAGCGCATCGCTCCGAAGGTGGTGAGTCACGATTCTTATACAACTAAAATCTCTGGAATCTGATTGGCTGAGCTTCACTGGGAGTCACTGTACTTAAAACATGAAGTACATACAAACTGAAACTCCAGCAGCATCTAAATTAAAGTCAGACTGATTCAGATCTCTAACAGGGAGAACAGCGTCTCCGGTATTCCCACTCCCAGTCCGGAACGCCGGCTATAACTGTGGAGGAGTGAGTACCAGACCCTCTCACCACTACGGCTCCACGGCAACAACTCTGGACCTTCAGCAGCTGCAAGAAGAAGCAGCTCAGTATTCCCAGCATGGACATCACGGAGACGGAAGAGGACGCTGTCAGAGAGAGAGAGAGAATGTGATAGAACGAGAGAGAGTGACCAAGAGAGAGAGAGTGACCGAGCGAGACAGAGAGTAAATAAGCCAGAGAGAGAGAGAGAGTGACCGAGACAGAGTGACCGAGAGAGAGAGAGAGAGTGACCGAGAGAGAGTGACCGAGAGAATGTGATAGAGCGAGAGAGAGTGACTGAGAGAGAGTGACGGAGTGTGAGAGAGAGTGACCAAGAGAGAGAGAGTGACAGAGCGAGACAGAGAGTAAATAAGCCAGAGAGTGACTGAGAGAGAGAGAGAGAGTGACCGAGAGAGAGAGAGAAAGTGACCGAGAGAATGTGATAGAGCGAGAAAGAGTGACTGAGAGAGAGTGACGGAGTGTGAGAGAGAGTGACCAAGAGAGAGAGAGTGACCGAGCGAGACAGAGAGTAAATAAGCCAGAGAGTGACTGAGAGAAAGAGTGACCGAGAGAGAGAGAGAGAATGTGACCAAGTGAGAGAGAGAGAGTGAGAGAATGTGACCAAGTGAGTGAGAGAGAGAGAGAGAGAGAGAGAGAGAGAGAGAGAGTGACCGAGCAAGAGAGAGTGACTGAGAGAGAGAGTGACCGAGCAAGAGAGAGTGACCGAGAGAGAGTGACCAAGAGAGAGAGAGAAAGTGACCGAGAGAGTGACCAAGAGAGAGAGAGAGAGAGAGAGAGAGTGACCGAGAGAGAGTGACCGAGAGAGAGAGAGAGAGAGAGTGACCGAGAGAGAGAGAGAGAGAGAGAGAGAGAGAGAGAGAGAGAGAGAGAGAGTGACCGAGAGAGAGAGAGAGAGAGAGAGAGAGAGAGAGAGAGAGAGAGAGAGAGAGAGAGAGAGTGACCGAGAGAGAGAGAGAGAGAGAGAGAGAGAGAGTGACCGAGAGAGAGTGACCGAGAGAGAGAGAGAGAGAGAGAGAGAGAGAGAGAGAGAGAGAGAGAGAGAGAGAGAGAGTGACCGAGAGAGAGAGAGAGAGAGAGAGAGAGAGAGAGAGAGAGAGAGAGAGAGAGATAGAGAGAGAGAGAGAGAGAGAGAGAGAGTGGACAGTAAATCCGGTACTGACTCACTGGAGAGCTAAAGGAGATGCAGGATGCTGGACACTCTCACGGCTAACCCACTGCAGAGTGTCCATCCTGATAACAGGATTTAGTGTTCCGGAGTTTAGTAGTTTATCCAGATACTGAAACTCCCTCAGTTCCGTTCAGGCTGCATGTAAATAAATAAACTCATCAGAACGTCCGGTCAGTCTTCGTCCATCTCACCACAAACACGGCTTCGATATTATTCTGAGATATTATTATATATAAAAGCTATTTATTCCAGACAGGAAGTTCTTATTTACTCAGTAAACACTTTATTATTAAATATTAATCAGTATTAATAGAGTAAGTAGAGCTTTTACACTTTATTATTAAATATTAATCAGTATTAATAGAGTAAGTAGAGCTTTTACACTTTATTATTAAATATTAAACAGTATTAATAGAGTAAGTGGAGCTTTTACACTTTATTATTAAATATTAAACAGTATTAATAGAGTAAGTAGTGTTTTACACTTTATTATTAAATATTAATCAGTATTAATAGAGTAAGTAGAGCTTTTACACTTTATTATTAAATATTAAACAGTATTAATAGAGTAAGTGGAGCTTTTACACTTTATTATTAAATATTAAACAGTATTAATAGAGTAAGTAGTGTTTTACACTTTATTATTAAATATTAATCAGTATTAATAGAGTAAGTAGAGCTTTTACACTTTATTATTAAATATTAAACAGTATTAATAGAGTAAGTAGTGTTTTACACTTTATTATTAAATATTAAACAGTATTAATAGAGTAAGTAGTGTTTTACACTTTATTATTAAATATTAAACAGTATTAATAGAGTAAGTGGAGCGTTTACACTTTATTATTAAATATTAATCAGTATTAATAGAGTAAGTAGTGTTTTACACTTTATTATTAAATATTAAACAGTATTAATAGAGTAAGTGGAGCTTTTACACTTTATTATTAAATATTAAACAGTATTAATAGAGTAAGTAGTGTTTTACACTTTATTATTAAATATTAATCAGTATTAATAGAGTAAGTAGAGCTTTTACACTTTATTATTAAATATTAAACAGTATTAATAGAGTAAGTAGTGTTTTACACTTTATTATTAAATATTAAACAGTATTAATAGAGTAAGTAGTGTTTTACACTTTATTATTAAATATTATTCAGTATTAATAGAGTAAGTAGTGCTTTTACACTTTATTATTAAATATTAATCAGTATTAATAGAGTAAGTAGTGTTTTACACTTTATTATTAAATATGAATCAGTATTAATAGAGTAAGTAGTGCTTTTACACTTTATTATTAAATATTAATCAGTATTAATAGAGTAAGTAGTGTTTTTCATACGTCAGTGTGTTTATTTAACTCTTTCCAAGCTTCTCCTAAACAACCCAGTATTATTATCAGTTCTGATCTAATACCTGCTTTGACTGCTCAGTACTTCATTAAGATAAATCAAGAACTGAACACATTCATACAATGTCTGGGGCGTCCAGGAGAAATCTGGAACCTAACTTTGTTCTTCAAACTGGATCAAGATCTGATCTACTTCTCTCACAATAACATATTCATGTTACTTTGTATTGTATATACATCTGTTCTAATCAGATCTGCTCTTCTTACTGGTGATCAGACACTTATTGATCAGATAAACACTTTTACACTCTCAGATTAGGATACTCATTCGTGTACATGCACAGTAATGTGTCTCCTGGAGAGCAACAGAACATATAATTCAATAATTCATTAATAATAATGAAAATTCTTATTCTCGGCACCTGCAGACTACAAAATACTAAACTGCTGGAAGGAAGAACGTTTTTTTGTGGTTATTATTAATAATAAATTAAATGTATTTTTATATTCTGAACTTAATCGTTTTCTGAAGAACTGTGACTGAGCTGAATCGTTTTCTGAAGAACTGTGACTGAACTGAATAGTTTCCTGAAGAACTGTGACTGAACTGAATAGTTTCCTGAAGAACTGTGACTGAACTGAATCGTTTCCTGAAGAACTGTGACTGAACTGAATCGTTTCCTGAAGAACTGTGACTGAGCTGAATCGTTTCCTGAAGAACCGTGACTGAACTGAATCGTTTTCTGAAGAACTGTGACTGAACTGAATCGTTTTCTGAAGAACTGTGACTGAACTGAATCGTTTCCTGAAGAACTGTGACTGAGCTGAATCGTTTTCTGAAGAACTGTGACTGAGCTGAATCGTTTTCTGAAGAACTGTGACTGAACTGAATCGTTTCTTGAAGAACTGTGACTGAACTGAATCGTTTCTTGAAGAACTGTGACTGAACTGAATCGTTTTCTGAAGAACTGTGACTGAACTGAATAGTTTTCTGAAGAACTGTGACTGAACTGAATCGTTTTCTGAAGAACTGTGACTGAACTGAATCGTTTCCTGAAGAACTGTGAACTGAATCGTTTCTTGAAGAACTGTGACTGAACTGAATCGTTTTCTGAAGAACTGTGACTGAACTGAATCGTTTTCTGAAGAACTGTGACTGAACTGAATCGTTTTCTGAAGAACTGTGACTGAACTGAATCGTTTCTTGAAGAACTGTGACTGAACTGAATCGTTTCTTGAAGAACTGTGACTGAACTGAATCGTTTTCTGAAGAACTGTGACTGAACTGAATCGTTTTCTGAAGAACTGTGACTGAGCTGAATCGTTTTCTGAAGAACTGTGACTGAACTGAATCGTTTTCTGAAGAACTGTGACTGAGCTGAATCGTTTTCTGAAGAACTGTGACTGAACTGAATCGTTTTCTGAAGAACTGTGACTGAACTGAATCGTTTTCTGAAGAACTGTGACTGAGCTGAATCGTTTTCTGAAGAACTGTGACTGAACTGAATAGTTTTCTGAAGAACTGTGACTGAACTGAATCGTTTTCTGAAGAACTGTGACTGAACTGAATCGTTTCCTGAAGAACTGTGAACTGAATCGTTTCTTGAAGAACTGTGACTGAACTGAATCGTTTTCTGAAGAACTGTGACTGAACTGAATCGTTTTCTGAAGAACTGTGACTGAACTGAATCGTTTCTTGAAGAACTGTGACTGAACTGAATCGTTTCTTGAAGAACTGTGACTGAACTGAATCGTTTCTTGAAGAACTGTGACTGAACTGAATCGTTTTCTGAAGAACTGTGACTGAACTGAATCGTTTTCTGGAGAACTGTGACTGAACTGAATCGTTTTCTGAAGAACTGTGACTGAACTGAATCGTTTTCTGAAGAACTGTGACTGAACTGAATCGTTTTCTGAAGAACTGTGACTGAGCTGAATCGTTTTCTGAAGAACTGTGACTGAACTGAATCGTTTTCTGAAGAACTGTGACTGAACTGAATCGTTTCTTGAAGAACTGTGACTGAACTGAATCGTTTCTTGAAGAACTGTGACTGAACTGAATCGTTTTCTGAAGAACTGTGACTGAACTGAATCGTTTTCTGAAGAACTGTGACTGAACTGAATCGTTTTCTGAAGAACTGTGACTGAACTGAATCGTTTCCTGAAGAACTGTGAACTGAATCGTTTCTTGAAGAACTGTGACTGAACTGAATCGTTTTCTGAAGAACTGTGACTGAACTGAATCGTTTTCTGAAGAACTGTGACTGAACTGAATCGTTTCTTGAAGAACTGTGACTGAACTGAATCGTTTCTTGAAGAACTGTGACTGAACTGAATCGTTTTCTGAAGAACTGTGACTGAACTGAATCGTTTTCTGAAGAACTGTGACTGAGCTGAATCGTTTTCTGAAGAACTGTGACTGAACTGAATCGTTTTCTGAAGAACTGTGACTGAGCTGAATCGTTTTCTGAAGAACTGTGACTGAGCTGAATCGTTTTCTGAAGAACTGTGACTGAACTGAATAGTTTTCTGAAGAACTGTGACTGAACTGAATCGTTTTCTGAAGAACTGTGACTGAACTGAATCGTTTCCTGAAGAACTGTGAACTGAATCGTTTCCTGAAGAACTGTGACTGAACTGAATCGTTTCCTGAAGAACTGTGAACTGAATCGTTTTCTGAATAACTGTGACTGAACTGAATAGTTTTCTGAAGAACTGTGACTGAACTGAATCGTTTTCTGAAGAACTGTGACTGAACTGAATAGTTTTCTGAAGAACTGTGACTGAACTGAATCGTTTCTTGAAGAACTGTGACTGAACTGAATAGTTTTCTGAAGAACTGTGACTGAGCTGAATCGTGGTGGAATGATTTGATGATGAGTGATGAGTGAATGGGAGATTTGATGGTGCACTGAATCCCTTCCTAAAGAATCGTTAGAAGCTTGAATTGTTGTGAAAAGTCAAAAACTAATGAAGGACAATAACAGCAACACTAACTGGACATGAAGGACAACAGAGGTGCATCGACTTCACTGGCCAACACACACCCTCCTCTACACTGACCCGATCACTGACCTCGGCCCCCCGCCATACCTCTCTCTTGTTTCCTGTCCCTGATGACCTCTCCCAGTGTGAGTTTGTTTCTGGTCCCCTTATCAATGACCAGTATGTACAGGAAGGCTTAGAGCATGTACTATATCCTATAACAGGGGTGTAAGAAAATATTGAAATATCAAATATCACAGCATTGTGTTCAGTGATACTGTATCGATTCTTAAAAACACAGTATTGATTAATGAACAATTTACATGTACAGACATGTACAAACAACTTTACAGTACATACTATATGCTATAGTACATACTGTACTCTATAGGACATACATTAGGCTATTTACATACTTTATAACACATTTTGTAGGTTTTAGTACATGCTATACTCTACAGTACATACTGTAGATTGTAGAACATACTGTAGTCTATAGTACACACTATAGGTTATAGTACATGTTGCATACCATAGTGCATATTGTAGGCTGCAGTAGATAATGTATTCTATAGTATATTTTGTACTATATAGTACAAACTGTAGGTTATAGGACTATAAAGTACATGCTGTATGTTATAGTACATGCTGTACTCTATAGTACATACTTTATAGCACATACTGTAGGCTATAGATTTTTATAGAACTATATAGTACATGCTGTAGGTTGTAGTACATGTTGTACTATTACATACTATTCTCTATAGTACATACTGTACTTTGTAGTACATACTGTTTACATGCTGTACTCTATATCACATAATGTAGGTTATAGTACATGCTGTACTCTATTGCTTATGCTGCAGGTTATAGAACATACTGTACTCTATAGTACATACTGTAGGTCACAGTACATACTTTACTCTAAAGTACATACTTTAGGCTATTTATATACTTTATAGCACATATTGTAGGTTTTAGTACATGCTATACTATATAGTACATACTGTAGACTGTAGAACATACTGTGGTCTATAGTGCACACTATAGGTATAATACATGTTGCAAGCTATAGTACATGCTGTACTCTATAGTATATACTGTAGGTTATAATACATACTGTGCTTGACAGAGTAAACGCTGTAGTATGTATTGAAGCCTAAGACATGTTGTCTGGTATATTTAGTCTAGTATATAGTACTGGCTGTACTCTTCACTGCAGGCTGTTTTAGTACTACAGTACATAGGACATGCTACAGGCTCATAACATTACGGCTGATCTGAGAGGGAAAGAGAGAGACATACAGAGCAGGACAGCGGTCAGTGATTAGGTCAGTTTAGTGTGAGGGAGGTGTGTGTTGGTCAGTGAGGTCGATGCACCTGGGTGTCCTTCATCTCTCCATTTAGTGCTGCTGTTGTCCTTCGTTTATTTCTGTCTATAACCTGTAAACGACTCACGTAGAACAGCACACGGTGTAAACTAGAACCTACCTGTACTCTATACTACATAATGTACTAACCCTAACCCTAACCTGTAATAACACTGTTATATAGTGTACTAGTGAGAGCTGTAAACCTGTAATAACACTGTTATATAGTGTACTAGTGAGAGTTCAGTACTTAGAACTGTAAACCTGTAATAACACTGTTATATAGTGTAACAGTGAGAGTTCAGTACTCAGAACTGTAAACCTGTAATAACACTGTTATATAGTGTACTAGTGAGAGTTCAGAACTCAGAACTGTAAACCTGTAATAACACTGTTATATAGTGTAACAGTGAGAGTTCAGTACGCAGAACTGTAAACCTGTAACAACACTGTTATATAGTGTAATAGTGAGAATTCAGTACTCAGAACTGTAAACCTGTAACAACACTGTTATATAGTGTAATAGTGAGTGTTCAGTACTCAGAACTGTAAACCTGTAATAACGCTGTTATATAGTGTAATAGTGAGAGTTCAGTACTCAGAACTGTAAACCTGTAATAACACTGTTATATAGTGTAATAGTGAGTGTTCAGTACTCAGAACTGTAAACCTGTAATAACGCTGTTATATAGTGTAATAGTGAGTGTTCAGTACTCAGAACTGTAAACCTGTAACAACGCTGTTATATAGTGTAATAGTGAGTGTTCAGTACTCAGAACTCTAAACCTGTAATAACGCTGTTATATAGTGTAAAAGTGAGAGTTCAGTACTCAGAACTGTAAACCTGTAATAACGCTGTTATATAGTGTAACAGTGAGAGTTCAGTACTCAGAACTGTAAACCTGTAATAACACTGTTATATAGTGTAACAGTGAGAGTTCAGTACTCAGAACTGTAAACCTGTAATAACGCTGTTATATAGTGTAACAGTGAGAGTTCAGTAATCAGAACTGTAAACCTGTAATAATGCTGTTATATAGTGTAATAGTGAGAGTTCAGTACTCAGAACTGTAAACCTGTAATAACGCTGTTATATAGTGTAACAGTGAGAGTTCAGTACTCAGACCTGTAAACCTGTAATAACACTGTTATATAGTGTAATAGTGAGAGTTCAGTACTCAGAACTCTAAACCTGTAATAATGCTGTTATATAGTGTAATAGTGAGAGTTCAGTACTCAGAACTGTAAACCTGTAATAACGCTGTTATATAGTGTAATAGTGAGTGTTCAGTACTCAGAACTCTAAACCTGTAATAACGCTGTTATATAGTGTAACAGTGAGAGTTCAGTACTCAGAGATGTAAACCTGTAACAACGCTGTTATATAGTGTAATAGTGAGAGTTCAGTACTCAGAACTGTAAACCTGTAATAACACTGTTATATAGTGTAATAGTGAGAGTTCAGTACTCAGAACTCTAAACCTGTAATAACGCTGTTATATAGTGTAATAGTGAGAGTTCAGTACTCAGAGATGTAAACCTGTAACAACGCTGTTATATAGTGTAATAGTGAGTGTTCAGTACTCAGAACTCTAAACCTGTAATAACGCTGTTATATAGTGTAAAAGTGAGAGTTCAGTAATCAGAACTGTAAACCTGTAATAACGCTGTTATATAGTGTAACAGTGAGAGTTCAGTACTCAGAACTGTAAACCTGTAATAACGCTGTTATATAGTGTAAAAGTGAGAGTTCAGTACTCAGAACTGTAAACCTGTAATAACGCTGTTATATAGTGTAACAGTGAGAGTTCAGTACTCAGAACTGTAAACCTGTAATAACGCTGTTACATAGTTTAATAGTGAGAGTTCAGTGCCCAGAACTGTAAACCTGTAATAACGCTGTTATATAGTGTAACAGTGAGAGTTCAGTACTCAGACCTGTAAACCTGTAATAACACTGTTATATAGTGTAATAGTGAGAGTTCAGTACTCAGAACTCTAAACCTGTAATAATGCTGTTATATAGTGTAACAGTGAGAGTTCAGTACTCAGAACTGTAAACCTGTAATAACACTGTTATATAGTGTAATAGAGTTCAGTACTCAGACCAACACCAACCAGAACGGTGGTGGAGAAATCCAGAGTTCCAGGCTGTGAAGGGAACGTCACCACTTTTCATTCCTTCCCAACAAACAACCCAACTGTCAGAGCTCCAGCCTGAAGTTCCTCTTCTCCACATTCTTCATCTAATGTTCCACCTTAAACACTGCAGCTCCTACAGACGCCAGAATGGAACCACAGCAGCGTTTAAGGTGGAACGGAGAATTCCCAAAACCAGCTGCTGAACTTCCAACATCTTTAACAGAATCCTGAACAACTTTAACTCTGCAGTCTGTACGTTTCACTCCGGACAGTTTCTCCAACACTCGGACACCATGGAGCAGCTTCAGCTCAGCGTTCAACACTGAAGAGCCTGAAGAGACGAGCAGCTCCACCTTTATTAGCACCACAACCTCAACAGTGACTGGAAGTAGCAGCCATGCTGTGTGAGTGGATCACTGTGTGCTGGTTGAAGCAGATCATCTTCAACTGAAAGTTTCACAGAGACACCTTTCATCTACTTTGTGTTTGATGTCCAGATCAAAGAGAGTAGCTAGTACAGGTAACGTTAGTGACCAGCAGTTCCAAGTAACTAGCATAGCTAACTAAACAGTATGTGGGCGGAGCTTATTTACACAGAGGCTCATTTTATTTGGTCTGTGTTACTTCTGTGTGATCATCACCGCTCTAAACCAGCCAATCAGAGCAGAGCTCATTAAATATTCATGAGGTCATCAAAAAAAGAGAAATCAGTGTTTTGTTCTAGAACCAGATCAAAGAGAGGAACTGGGTGTAGAACTACATCTGGGTGGCAGTCTGGCTCCTTCCGTCCCGTTAGATTGGCTGTAGTTGTTGTTGTTGTTGTTTATCAGCGAGCAACAAACATTGTAGCAGATCAGTGAACCTTCAAAGCGTCCACC
>JAJQXZ010000090.1:22500-24117 GCA_021613375.1 Megaleporinus macrocephalus
AATCCGAGCTTCTGTCTGCACTTAATGGCGAGTTTGCTTATATGGATTTAAAGGAGAGTTTTTCATCCAGCCAGATGCCAAGGTATTTATATTCGCTGACTCGCTCGATGCTGGATCCTGTCAGGGTATTAATATTTATGGAATCTAAAACACTATCTGAAAATCTGGAAAACAACATGAATTTGGTTTTATTAGCATTTAAAACCAACTTAAGTTTATATAGAGCAGTCTGTAAAGAGTTAAAAGAATGTTGGAGTTTATCTAGTGCAGCGTGAGCTGAATCTGCTGAGCAGTATAAGATTGAATCATCTGCATAAAGGTGTAATTTGGAGTCTAAGGTAGAGACAGCAAGTTCATTGATAAAAATATTAAATAAAACTGGGCCCAGGATTGAGCCCTGAGGAACCCCTTTCGTTATAGGCTGAAGGTCAGATTTATGGTTACCGAGAGACACACATTGCTTCCTACCAGAAAGGTAATCCTGGGCCCACAGAACTGAATTACTGCTAAAACCAATCTTATGTAAGGAACCTAGTAATAAATCATGATCAACAGTATCAAAGGCTTTTGTGAGATCAATAAAAATGGCAGCACAGAACTTTTTCCTGTCTAAGGCCAAATAAAGATCATTTAAAACCAGCATGGTGGCAGAGATGGTGCTGTGTCTTTCTCTGAAACCAGACTGATACGTGGACAGGACTGAGTTTTCATACAGAAAAGATTTAAGCTGGTTATTTACTAAGGATTCTAAAATTTTGGATAAACAAGAGAGTTTTTGAGATTGGTCTATAATTATTTAAATCTGTCGCATCTCCTCCTTTATGCAGAGGAATAACATGTGCTGTTTTCCAGATACTGGGAATTCTGCAGGATAAAATAGAAAAGATTAAAAATATATGTAACATGTTCTAAAATAACTGGGGTTGCCAGACGCAGAAGGTTGGGGTCCAGACCGTCCTCACCTTTTGTTTTTCGAGGATTAATAGAAGAAAGGGCATTAGCTACAATGTATGGGGAACAGGTCTGGAGTGTGAAGATATCCTGATTCTGGGAAGCAGTAGTGGTGATGGTAGGCTGATCTATGGGCAGGTTTATGTCAATGTTTTTAAATATCTGACCAGCTGCAGCAAAGTGTGCATTAAAAGCTTGGCATAATTCTTGCTGGCCAGAGATCAAATTATTATCAACTAGAATTTTCGTTGTGGGTTGTTGAGGATTGTTCTTGAGGAGGTTTACTGCTTTCCAGAAATCCTGTGTGTTTGAGGAATTAGAAATTCGGCTGAGGAAATAATCTGATTTGGCTTTTCTGATTGCAGAGGTGCATCTGTTTCTCAATTGTCTGAATGCAAGCCATTTCTCACGTTCACCTGTGCGTCTGGCAATAGACCAGGCTTTATTTCTTGACAGTAGCAGTGAGGAAATTTCGCCTGTAAACCAGGGGCTAGATCTATCTCTTATTCGCAGCTTTTTGTACGGAGCATGTTTATTTGCCACAGAGAGGAATGATTTCCTGAAATGTTCTAGTGCTACATCCACATCTGAACTGTAAAAGTTAAATGAATTTTGCTCACTGCTAAGTCAGAAAGAAAAGCCTGTTCATTAAAATTTTTAAAATGT
>JAJQXZ010000091.1:0-22856 GCA_021613375.1 Megaleporinus macrocephalus
TACAGAGACAGAGTTAGTTGTGGTTTGGGTTAGTACAGAGACAGAGTTGGTTCTGGTTTGGGTAAGTACAGAGACAGAGTTATTTCTGGTTTGGGTTAGTACAGAGACAGAGTTAGTTCTGGTTTGGGTTAGTACAGAGACAGAGTTATTTCTGGTTGGGTTAGTACAGAGACAGAGTTAGTTCTGGTTCGGGTTAGTACAGAGACAGAGTTAGTTCTGGTTTGGGTAAGTACAGAGACATAGTTAGTTCTGGTTCTGCTTAGTACAGAGACAGAGTTAGTTCTGGTTTGGGTTAGTACAGAAACAGAGTTAGTTCTGGTTTGGGTTAGTACAGAGGCAGAGTTAGTTCTGGTTTAGGTTAGTACAGAGACAGAGTTAGTTGTGGTTTGGGTTAGTACAGAGACAGAGTTAGTTCTGGTTTGGGTAAGTTCAGAGACAGAGTTAGTTCTGGTTTGGGTTAGTACAGAGACAGAGTTAGTTCTGGTTTGTGTTAGTACAGAGACAGAGTTAGTTCTGGTTTGGGTTAGTACAGAGACAGAATTAGTTCTGGTTTGGGTTAGTACAGAGACAGAGTTAGTTGTGGTTTAGGTTTGTACAGAGACAGAGTTAGTTCTAATTTGGGTTAGTACAGAGACAGAGTTAGTTCTGGTTTAGGTTAGTACAGAGACAGAATTACTTCTGGTTTGGGTAAGTACAGAGACAGAGTTTGGTCTGGTTTGTGTTAGTACAGAGACAGAGTTAGTTCTGGTTTGGGTAAGTACAGAGACAGAGTTAGTTCTGGTTTGGGTTAGTACATAGACAGAGTTAGTTCTGGTTTGGGTTAGTACAGAGACAGAGTTAGTTCTGGTTTGGGTTAGTACAGAGACAGAGTTAGTTCTGGATTAGGTTAGTACAGAGACAGAATTAGTTCTGGTTTGGGTTAGTACAGAGACAGAGTTAGTTCTGGTTTGGGTTAGTACAGAGACAGAGTTAGTTCTGGATTAGGTTAGTACAGAGACAGAGTTAGTTCTGGTTTGGGTTAGTACAGAAACAGAGTTAGTTCTGGTTTGGGTTAGTACAGAGGCAGAGTTAGTTCTGGTTTAGGTTAGTACAGAGACAGAGTTAGTTGTGGTTTGGGTTAGTACAGAGACAGAGTTGGTTCTGGTTAGGGTAAGTACAGAGACAGAGTTAGTTTTCGTTTGGGTTTGTACAGAGACAGAGTTAGTTCTGGTTTGGGTTAGTACAGAGACAGAAATAGTTCTGGTTTAGGTTAGTACAGAGACAGAATTACTTCTGGTTTGGGTAAGTACAGAGACAGAGTTTGGTCTGGTTTGTGTTAGTACAGAGACAGAGTTAGTTCTGGTTTGGGTAAGTACAGAGACAGAGTTAGTTCTGGTTTGGGTTAGTACATAGACAGAGTTAGTTCTGGTTTGGGTTAGTACAGAGACAGAGTTAGTTCTGGTTTGGGTTAGTACAGAGACAGAGTTAGTTCTGGATTAGGTTAGTACAGAGACAGAATTAGTTCTGGTTTGGGTTAGTACAGAGACAGAGTTAGTTCTGGTTTGGGTTAGTACAGAGACAGAGTTAGTTCTGGATTAGGTTAGTACAGAGACAGAGTTAGTTCTGGTTTGGGTTAGTACAGAAACAGAGTTAGTTCTGGTTTGGGTTAGTACAGAGGCAGAGTTAGTTCTGGTTTAGGTTAGTACAGAGACAGAGTTAGTTGTGGTTTGGGTTAGTACAGAGACAGAGTTGGTTCTGGTTAGGGTAAGTACAGAGACAGAGTTAGTTTTCGTTTGGGTTTGTACAGAGACAGAGTTAGTTCTGGTTTGGGTTAGTACAGAGACAGAAATAGTTCTGGTTTGATTTAGTACAGAGACAGAATTAGTTCTGGTTTGGGTTAGTACAGAGACAGAGTTAGTTCTGGTTTGGGTTAGTACAGAGACAGAGTTAGTTCTGATTTAGGTTTGTACCGAGACGGTTAGTTCTGGTTTGGGTAAGTACAGAGACAGAGTTTGTTCTGGTTTGGGTTAGTACAGAGACAGAGTTAGTTCTGGTTTGGGTTAGTACAGAGACAGAGTTAGTTCTGGTTTGGGTTAGTATAGAGACAGAGTTAGTTCTGGTTTGGATTAGTATAGAGACAGAAATAGTACTGGTTTGGGTTAGTACAGAGACAGAGTTAGTTCTGGTTTGGGTTAGTACAGAGACAGAATTAGTTCTGATTGGGTTAGTACAGAGACACAGTTAGTTCTGGTTTGGGTTAGTACAGAGACAGAGTTAGATCTGGTTTAGGTTAGTACAGAGACAGAGTTAGTTCTGGTTTGGGTAAGTACAGAGACAGAGTTAGTTCTGGTTTGGGTTAGTACAGAGACAGAATTAGTTCTGGTTTGGGTTAGTACAGAGACAGAATTAGTTCTGATTGGGTTAGTACAGCGACACAGTTAGTTCTGGTTTGGGTTAGTACAGAGACAGAGTTAGATCTGGTTTAGGTTAGTACAGAGACAGATTTAGTTCTGGTTTGGGTAAGTACAGAGACAGAGTTAGTTCTGGTTTGGTTTAGTACAGAGACAGAATTAGTTCTGGTTTGGGTTAGTACAGAGACAGAGTTAGTTCTGGTTTGGGTTAGTACAGAGACAGAGTTAGTTCTGGTTTGGGTTATTATAGAGACAGAGTTAGTTCTGGTTTGGGTTAGTACAGAGACAGAGTTAGTTCTGGTTTGGGTAAGTACAGAGACAGAGTTTGTTCTGGTTTGGGTTAGTATAGAGACAGAGTTAGTTCTGGTTTGGGTTAGTACAGAGACAGAGTTAGTTCTGGTTTGGGTAAGTACAGAGACAGAGTTAGTTCTGGTTTGGGTTAGTACATAGACAGAGTTTGTTCTGGTTTGGGTTAGTACAGAAACAGAGTTAGTTCTGGTTTGGGTTAGTACAGAGACAGAGTTAGTTCTGGTTTAGGTTAGTACAGAGACAGAGTTAGTTGTGGTTTGGGTTAGTACAGAGACAGAGTTGGTTCTGGTTTGGGTAAGTACAGAGACAGAGTTAGTTCTGGTTTGGGTTAGTACAGAGACAGAGTTAGTTCTGGTTTGGGTTAGTACAGAGACAGAATTATTTCTGGTTGGGTTATTACAGAGACAGAGTTAGTTCTGGTTTGGGTTAGTACAGAGACAGAGTTAGTTCTGGTTTGGGTAAGTACAGAGACATAGTTAGTTCTGGTTCTGCTTAGTACAGAGCCCGAGTTAGTTCTGGTTTGGGTTAGTACAGAAACAGAGTTAGTTCTGGTTTGGGTTAGTACAGAGGCAGAGTTAGTTCTGGTTTAGGTTAGTACAGAGACAGAGTTAGTTGTGGTTTGGGTTAGTACAGAGACAGAGTTGGTTCTGTTTTGGGTAAGTTCAGAGACAGAGTTAGTTCTGGTTTGGGTTAGTACAGAGACAGAGTTAGTTCTGCTTTGAGTTAGAACAGAAACAGAGTTAGTTCTGGTTTGAGTAAGTACAGAGACAGAGTTAGTTCTGGTTTGGGTTAGTACAGAGACAGAGTTAGTTCTGGTTTGGGTTAGTACAGAGACGGTTAGTTCTGGTTTGGGTAAGTACAGAGACAGAGTTAGTTCTGGTTTGGGTTAGTATAGAGACAGAGTTAGTTCTGGTTTGGGTTAGTACAGAGACAGAGTTAGTTCTGGTTTGGGTTAGTACAGAGACGGTTAGTTCTGGTTTGGGTAAGTACAGAGACAGAGTTAGTTCTGGTTTGGGTAAGTACAGAGACAGAGTTAGTTCTGGTTTGGGTTAGTACAGAGACAGAATTAGTTCTGGTTTGGGTTAGAACAGAAACAGAGTTAGTTGTGGTTTGGGTTAATACAGAGACAGAGTTGGTTCTGGTTTGAATAAGTACAGAGACAGAGTTAGTTCTGGTTTGAGTTAGTATAGAGACAGAGTTAGTTCTGGTTTGGGTTAGTACAGAGACAGAATTAGTTCTGGTTTGGGTTAGTACAGAAACAGAGTTAGTTGTGGTTTGGGTTAATACAGAGACAGAGTTAGTTCTGGTTTGGGTAAGTACAGAGACATAGTTAGTTTTGGTTCGGGTTAGTACAGAGACAGAGTTAGTTCTGGTTTGGGTTAGTACAGAGACAGAATTATTTCTGGTTGGGTTAGTGCAGAAACAGAGTTAGTTCTGGTTTGGGTTAGTACAGAGACAGAGTTAGTTCTGGTTTGGGTAAGTACAGAGACATAGTTAGTTTTGGTTCGGGTTAGTACAGAGCCAGAGTTAGTTCTGGTTTGGGTTAGTACAGAAACAGAGTTAGTTCTGGTTTGGGTTAGTACAGAGGCAGAGTTAGTTCTGGTTTGGGTAAGTACAGAGACATAGTTAGTTTTGGTTCGGGTTAGTACAGAGACAGAGTTAGTTCTGGTTTGGGTTAGTACAGAGACAGAATTATTTCTGGTTGGGTTAGTGCAGAAACAGAGTTAGTTCTGGTTTGGGTTAGTACAGAGACAGAGTTAGTTCTGGTTTGGGTAAGTACAGAGACATAGTTAGTTTTGGTTCGGGTTAGTACAGAGCCAGAGTTAGTTCTGGTTTGGGTTAGTACAGAAACAGAGTTAGTTCTGGTTTGGGTTAGTACAGAGGCAGAGTTAGTTCTGGTTTAGGTTAGTACAGAGACAGAGTTAGTTGTGGTTTGGGTTAGTACAGAGACAGAGTTAGTTCTGTTTTGGGTAAGTTCAGAGACAAAGTTTGTTCTGGTTTGGGTTAGTACAGAGACAGAGTTAGTTCTGGTTTGGGTTAGTACAGAGACAGAGTTAGTTCTGGTTTGGGTTAGTACAGAGACAGAATTAGTTCTGGTTTGGGTTAGTACAGAGACAGAGTTAGTTGTGGTTTAGGTTTGTACAGAGACAGAGTTTGTTCTGGTTTGGGTTAGTACAGAGACAGAGTTAGTTCTGGTTTGGGTTAGTATAGAGACAGTGTTAGTTCTGGTTTGGGTTAGTACAGAGACAGAGTTAGTTCTGCTTTGAGTTAGAACAGAAACAGAGTTAGTTCTGGTTTGAGTAAGTACAGAGACAGAGTTAGTTCTGGTTTGGGTTAGTACAGAGACAGAGTTAGTTCTGGTTTGGGTTAGTACAGAGACAGAGTTAGTTCTGGTTTGGGTTAGTACAGAGACAGAGTTAGTTCTGGTTTGGGTTAGTACAGAGACAGAGTTAGTTCTGGTTTAGGTTTGTGCAGAGACGGTTAGTTCTGGGTTGGGTAAGTACAGAGACAGAGTTTGTTCTGGTTTGGGTTAGTATAGAGACAGAGTTAGTTCTGGTTTGGGTTAGTACAGAGACAGAGTTTGTTCTGGTTTGGGTTAGTACAGAGACAGAGTTAGTTCTGGTTTGGGTAAGTACAGAGACAGAGTTAGTTCTGGTTTGGGTTAGTACATAGACAGAGTTAGTTCTGGTTTGGGTTAGTACAGAGACAGAGTTAGTTCTGGTTTGGGTTAGTACATAGACAGAGTTAGTTCTGGTTTGGGTTAGTACAGAAACAGAGTTAGTTCTGGTTTGGGTTAGTACAGAGACAGAGTTAGTTCTGGTTTGGGTTAGTACAGAGACAGAGTTAGTTGTGGTTTGGGTAAGTACAGAGACAGAGTTATTTCTGGTTTGGGTTAGTACAGAGACAGAGTTAGTTCTGGTTTGGGTTAGTACAGAGACAGAGTTATTTCTGGTTGGGTTAGTACAGAGACAGAGTTAGTTCTGGTTCGGGTTAGTACAGAGACAGAGTTAGTTCTGGTTTGGGTAAGTACAGAGACATAGTTAGTTCTGGTTCTGCTTAGTACAGAGACAGAGTTAGTTCTGGTTTGGGTTAGTACAGAAACAGAGTTAGTTCTGGTTTGGGTTAGTACAGAGGCAGAGTTAGTTCTGGTTTAGGTTAGTACAGAGACAGAGTTAGTTGTGGTTTGGGTTAGTACAGAGACAGAGTTAGTTCTGGTTTGGGTAAGTTCAGAGACAGAGTTAGTTCTGGTTTGGGTTAGTACAGAGACAGAGTTAGTTCTGGTTTGTGTTAGTACAGAGACAGAGTTAGTTCTGGTTTGGGTTAGTACAGAGACAGAATTAGTTCTGGTTTGGGTTAGTACAGAGACAGAGTTAGTTGTGGTTTAGGTTTGTACAGAGACAGAGTTTGTTCTAATTTGGGTTAGTACAGAGACAGAGTTAGTTCTGGTTTAGGTTAGTACAGAGACAGAATTACTTCTGGTTTGGGTAAGTACAGAGACAGAGTTTGGTCTGGTTTGTGTTAGTACAGAGACAGAGTTAGTTCTGGTTTGGGTAAGTACAGAGACAGAGTTAGTTCTGGTTTGGGTTAGTACATAGACAGAGTTAGTTCTGGTTTGGGTTAGTACAGAGACAGAGTTAGTTCTGGTTTGGGTTAGTACAGAGACAGAGTTAGTTCTGGATTAGGTTAGTACAGAGACAGAATTAGTTCTGGTTTGGGTTAGTACAGAGACAGAGTTAGTTCTGGTTTGGGTTAGTACAGAGACAGAGTTAGTTCTGGATTAGGTTAGTACAGAGACAGAGTTAGTTCTGGTTTGGGTTAGTACAGAAACAGAGTTAGTTCTGGTTTGGGTTAGTACAGAGGCAGAGTTAGTTCTGGTTTAGGTTAGTACAGAGACAGAGTTAGTTGTGGTTTGGGTTAGTACAGAGACAGAGTTGGTTCTGGTTATGGTAAGTACAGAGACAGAGTTAGTTTTCGTTTGGGTTTGTACAGAGACAGAGTTAGTTCTGGTTTGGGTTAGTACAGAGACAGAAATAGTTCTGGTTTGGTTTAGTACAGAGACAGAATTAGTTCTGGTTTGGGTTAGTACAGAGACAGAGTTAGTTCTGGTTTGGGTTAGTACAGAGACAGAGTTAGTTCTGGTTTGGGTTAGTACAGAGACAGAGTTAGTTCTGATTTAGGTTTGTACCGAGACGGTTAGTTCTGGTTTGGGTAAGTACAGAGACAGAGTTTGTTCTGGTTTGGGTTAGTACAGAGACAGAGTTAGTTCTGGTTTGGGTTAGTACAGAGACAGAGTTAGTTCTGGTTTGGGTTAGTATAGAGACAGAGTTAGTTCTGGTTTGGATTAGTATAGAGACAGAAATAGTACTGGTTTGGGTTAGTACAGAGACAGAGTTAGTTCTGGTTTGGGTTAGTACAGAGACAGAATTAGTTCTGATTGGGTTAGTACAGAGACACAGTTAGTTCTGGTTTGGGTTAGTACAGAGACAGAGTTAGTTCTGGTTTGGGTAAGTACAGAGACAGAGTTAGTTCTGGTTTGGGTTAGTACAGAGACAGAATTAGTTCTGGTTTGGGTTAGTACAGAGATAGAATTAGTTCTGATTGGGTTAGTACAGAGACACAGTTAGTTCTGGTTTGGGTTAGTACAGAGACAGAGTTAGATCTGGTTTAGGTTAGTACAGAGACAGATTTAGTTCTGGTTTGGGTAAGTACAGAGACAGAGTTAGTTCTGGTTTGGTTTAGTACAGAGACAGAATTAGTTCTGGTTTGGGTTAGTACAGAGACAGAGTTAGTTCTGGTTTGGGTAAGTACAGAGACAGAGTTAGTTCTGGTTTGGGTTAGTACAGAGACAGAATTAGTTCTGGTTTGGGTTAGTACAGAGACAGAATTAGTTCTGATTGGGTTAGTACAGCGACACAGTTAGTTCTGGTTTGGGTTAGTACAGAGACAGAGTTAGATCTGGTTTAGGTTAGTACAGAGACAGAGTTAGTTCTGGTTTGGGTAAGTACAGAGACAGAGTTAGTTCTGGTTTGGTTTAGTACAGAGACAGAATTAGTTCTGGTTTGGGTTAGTACAGAGACAGAGTTAGTTCTGGTTTGGGTTAGTACAGAGACAGAGTTAGTTCTGGTTTGGGTTATTATAGAGACAGAGTTAGTTCTGGTTTGGGTTAGTACAGAGACAGAATTAGTTCTGGTTTGGGTAAGTACAGAGACAGAGTTTGTTCTGGTTTGGGTTAGTATAGAGACAGAGTTAGTTGTGGTTTGGGTTAGTACAGAGACAGAGTTAGTTCTGGTTTGGGTAAGTACAGAGACAGAGTTAGTTCTGGTTTGGGTTAGTACATAGACAGAGTTTGTTCTGGTTTGGGTTAGTACAGAAACAGAGTTAGTTCTGGTTTGGGTTAGTACAGAGACAGAGTTAGTTCTGGTTTAGGTTAGTACAGAGACAGAGTTAGTTGTGGTTTGGGTTAGTACAGAGACAGAGTTGGTTCTGGTTTGGGTAAGTACAGAGACAGAGTTAGTTCTGGTTTGGGTTAGTACAGAGACAGAGTTAGTTCTGGTTTGGGTTAGTACAGAGACAGAATTATTTCTGGTTGGGTTAGTACAGAGACAGAGTTAGTTCTGGTTTGGGTTAGTACAGAGACAGAGTTAGTTCTGGTTTGGGTAAGTACAGAGACATAGTTAGTTCTGGTTCTGCTTAGTACAGAGCCCGAGTTAGTTCTGGTTTGGGTTAGTACAGAAACAGAGTTAGTTCTGGTTTGGGTTAGTACAGAGGCAGAGTTAGTTCTGGTTTAGGTTAGTACAGAGACAGAGTTAGTTGTGGTTTGGGTTAGTACAGAGACAGAGTTGGTTCTGTTTTGGGTAAGTTCAGAGACAGAGTTAGTTCTGGTTTGGGTTAGTACAAAGACAGAGTTAGTTCTGGTTTGGGTTAGTACAGAGACAGAATTAGTTCTGGTTTGGGTTAGTACAGAGACAGAGTTAGTTGTGGTTTAGGTTTGTACAGAGACAGAGTTAGTTGTGGTTTAGGTTAGTACAGAGAAAGAGTTAGTTCTGGTTTGGGTTAGTACAGAGACAGAGTTAGTTCTGGTTTGGGTTAGTACAGAGACAGAGTTAGTTCTGGTTTGTGTTAGTACAGAGACAGAGTTAGTTGTGGTTTAGGTTAGTACAGAGACAGAGTTAGTTCTGGTTTGGGTTAGTGCAGAGACAGAGTAAGTTCTGGTTTGTGTTAGTACAGAGACAGAGTTAGTTCTGGTTTGGGTTAGTGCAGAGACAGAGTTAGTTCTGGTTTGTGTTAGTACAGAGACAGAGTTAGTTCTGGTTTGGGTTAATAGAGAGACAGAGGCCGGCGCTTGTTAAGCGTTACTACCGTACTTTAGGCCCTTCTACCTTTAGAGAGTTCCACGTCCCAAGAAAATAAACAGGAGAAGAAGAACTAACGGGTGAAACGAGGAGTGCGCCACTAGACTGAGCAGGACTCCCTCAAGACCTAGCTTGGCTTTTGTTATTCACCCATCCGATCTCCCTCACGCTCACACGGTTGGTCAATAACGACGGGGTGTACAGAGGATATGAGGATGAGGGGATATGGAGTGTTAAGAGTGCAGCTGCCGACTCTGACAGAACAGATTATAAACAAAACAAACTAAAAGAAGAGAAGCTGCACACGTGCTACATCTGGATCAGGGGTGTCAAACTCATTTTCACTGAGGGCCACATCGGCATAATGGCTGTCCTCAAAGGGCCAGATGTAACTTATAAATGTAACAAAATGTAACCAAATGTGATATAAAATGAATGTAACTACTCCTTAATTTAAATAACTCTGAATTTATCACTTATTCAATTAAAACATTACAGTTTTGAAATCCACAAACTTCATCAATCGAGGATCAAACTATTCAAGTGAATAAACAATAACATGAAACACAAGTTATAATATTAACTTTGATCAAAATGTTTGACATACTGAAATGAGGCTTATTTAGTATAAAATCAAAAATTGTGAGCTGCTAAGAACATGTGTGACAGATAAAAAAACAGCCTGGCCTCAAACTAATGAGATTCATGACAATAAACTAAATACACTGCAGCAGCAACTACACATATCTGTGCTTTCATCAACAGTAACTACACATATATGTGCTTTCATCAACAGTAACTACACAGATCTGTTTCATCAACAGCAACTACACATATCTGTGCTTTCATCAACAGTTACTACACATATCTGTGCTTTCATCAACAGCAACTACACATATCTGTGCTTTTATCAACAGCTACTACACATATCTGTGCTTTCATCAACAGTAACTACACATATCTGTGCTTTCATCAACAGTAACTACACATATCTGTACTTTCATCAACAGCAACTACACATATCTGTGTTTTCATCAACAGTAACCACACATATCTGTGCTTTCATCAACAGTAACTACACATATCTGTGCTTTTATCAACAGCTACTACACATATCTGTGCTTTCAACAACTACACATATCTGTGCTTTCATCAATAGCAACTACACATATCTGTGCTTTCATCAACAGTAACTACACATATCTGTACTTTCATCAACAGCAACTACACATATCTGTGTTTCATCAACAGCAACTACACATATCTGTGTTTCATCAACAACAACTGTGTAGCTGTGTAGCTGTGTGACTCCTCGGCCGGCTAGTTCTTAACTCGGTCAGCGTTGGTGTTTCCTGACAAACTGAAATTGTTAAAAGTCTGAATCTGGTCGGGAGACCTGCTCACAGACCTTCAGCAGCACTGCTTCAAAACACTCCCTCTGAAAAACACTCCCTCTGAAAAACACTCCCTCTGAAAAACACTTTGAAGCACGGGCGATTTCTTCAGCCACAATAAAGCTAGCTTTCACTGCTGCATTGTTTTTGGCTTTCGTGAACAGATTCTGCTGCGACTTCAGTTTAACTTTTAATTCTTGTGTAATCTGTTGCTTTTCTTGAAGGCTAGCTTTGCCAAACTGAGCTCCGTGCCTGGTGTGAAAAGGCCGGTGTAGATTGTAGTACTCTTTAATAACCGACATGTTGCTTCATAAAACAAAAGGCAAACCGGTCTTTCACCTTGAAGCACGAACATGTATTCACCTTCCCATCTTTGTTGAAACAGCTGTCCATCTGCCTCAACTTTACTTTTTCTGGACATTCTGGGATCGGCCGCGTTATCACATCAATGACTACACTGTCGTCTAGTGGCAGTAAGCCGTAACACAATCAACATGCATTGTGGGAAATGTAGTTTTTGGTCAAAGCATGCTTCTGACCTATTTATTTTTAGACACTAAGACCTTTCAAGCTCTCGCGGGCCACATAAAAGGACGTGGCGGGCCACATTTGGCCCACGGGCCTTGAGTTTGACACATATGATCTGGATGATACAGTAATGCAATCGAGGTGCAGCAGATGACTAACATCCATAAAGATGACATAGATGAAGAGGTTACAAGGTAACAAGGGGGTACTGGTGGTCAGTCCTCCAACAGTATTCGGCAGGACAGGTGGGCGGTTATTACCTCAGAAAGGAGAAAGGAAAAGAAAAGAAAAGAAAAACAAGGTTAGTTCTGGTTTGGAATAGTATAGTGGATGAGAAGCATAGCTCAGTCACCAAAAGCTAAACTGAACAGGTATGTTTTTAGTCTGGACTTAAAGCTTGAGACTGTGTCAGAGTCCCGAACATTAACTGGAAGATTATTCCACAGTTTGGGGGCTTTGTAGGAAAAAGCTCTTCCCCCCATTGTAGTCTTCTGAATTTTAGGAACTATTAGAAAACCAGCATCCTGTGATCTGAGTGAACGTGGTGGTTCATAATAGGAAATTAGATCTTGCAGGTACTCCGGTGCGAGACCGTGCAGGGTTTTATACGCCAGTAATAGAATTTTATAGTCGATACGGAATTTAACAGGAAGCCAGTGTAGCTGATAAAACTGGACTGATGTGATTGAATTTCCTGGTTTTAGTTAGTACTCTAGCTGCAGCGTTCTGAACTAACTGAAGTTTATTCAGGTTCCTGCTGGAGCATCCTGACAATAATACATTACAGTAATCTAGCCTTGAGGTTATAAAGGCATATACTAACTTTTCAGCATCAGACACAGATAACGCATTTCTTAACTTTGAAATGTTTCGCAGGTGAAGAAACGCTGTTCTTCTAATATTACCTACGTGTTGATTAAATGTCAGATCTGAGTCAATTGTTACACCAAGATTTTTATCTACTGAACCAGGAACTACAGAGAAATCAGCAAGATTTAACATTAAATCTGAACATTTAATCCGAGCAGCCTTTGGGCCGAGGAGGAGAACTTCCATTTTATCTGGGTTCAAAAGAAGGAAGTTCTGCAGCATCCAAAGTCTAATATCTCTTACACAATCTTCTATCTTATTTAATCTGGATTTATCATCTGGTTTGGCTGATATGTACAGTTGTGTATCATCGGCATAACAGTGGAAACTAATTCCATGTCTATTTATAACTGAGCCTAATGGTAGCATATATAGTGTAAATAAATGAGGACCTAAAACAGAACCTTGTGGAACTCCATATTTCACTCTTGTATAATTAGACGATACATTATTTATCTTTACAAACTGAAAGCGATCACTAAGGTAAGATGTGAACCAGGATAACGCTGTTCCTGTGATTCCAACTATATTTTCTAGCCTGTCCAAGAGAATAGTGTGATCTATAGTGTCAAAAGCTGCACTTAGATCTAGTTACACCAGTAGAGATACGTGGCCCTGATCAGAGGCAAGAAGAAGATCATTTGTTATCTTAACTAAAGCCGTCTCTGTGCTGTGATGTGGCCTAAAACCAGATTGGAATTTTTCATATATGTTGTTCTTATGTAGATGAGAACAGAGTTGTCGAGCTACAGCCTTTTCTAAAATCTTAGAGATAAAAGGTAAATTGGAAATAGGTCTATAACTGGACAGTTCTCTGGGGTCAAGATTTGGTTTCTTTATCAAAGGTTTTATCACAGCTAGTTTAAAAGACTTAGGTACATGACCCAGACTAAAAGAAGAGTTGATGATAGTTAAGATAGGTTTAATAATAGCTGGTAATACTTGTTTCAGTAGGTTTGTTGAAATCATATCGAGTGTGCATGTAGCAGAATTTGAAGACCCCCTGGTCTTGCTGAAGTTTCTTGTTTTGGTCTTGTCTTTACATTTTCTTACTGTTTACTAAAATGACAGATCATAATAAAATCTGATCAGCCTACCTGACTCTGTAGCCATTCTTCCTTCCTCCGATTAGTCACTCTTTTCTAACATTTCACCTCTTTACATTGTCTGATCGGGCCACTACTAATGCAGCATGTGGTTTATATTAAACTCTGAGACAGTTTTAAACACAGAAAGATAAAGAAGGGAAATATTGGACATTTAGCCTTCATTTTAACATGCAAACATTGATGGCTTCAACAAATATGAAGCCATCTGTTTTTCTCAAATCTCCAAAACAAGGAGCTTATTAATATTTTTGTTTATTACTTTTAATTCATAATTTTAGATCACACTATTAGTAAAAGTAATTTAGATAGCTAACAAATAAATATTTATATATACGTATATAAAAAATAAGGATATAGCAAATATGACTGGACAAATGAGTGTTGAGTGTTGCTGTGGTGTCTCAAAATGAGCAAAGAAGCAGTTCAGCGATATTCTCCTGTTGCCACATCACAGCCTCTGTAGTTTGTGCTGTTGTGATGTATGCTCTGACAAAAAAAATGCTCTGACATCGACCCTGGCATTTTTGGCTTCTACCAGCCCGTCATAATTAGCGGAGCACAGTAATTTATTTAGCCGACCAGTAATTTATGTACATGTTCTGCGAAGGAATGTACTTTACTATAATCATATAATAATACCAGCATCATTTAAAAAACATAACTTTTACCTTATTAGAAATGTACAGTGAATCATTATTTTAGAAGCCTATCAAATGAACATTGTAAATAAGTAAATTTACACATACTGTCGTTCCAGCACACTTGTCTCCTCATATGTATTTTCTGAATTTTCCTGATATAGCAGCTCAACTCTAATTCTTCAGGTTAAAAGCTGCTCCCTCCTTTAAAAAGCTATAAGATGAATTTGGATCAGGCTAAAAACAGCTAGGGCTGCTTTGTGAACTCATTCAACACATCAGAATTTCCCACTATCTTACTGTGGACATACCTTTTACTAATAATACTTTTATGCATTTACTTTAGTAAAGCTTAAACTGCAGAGCTTTTACTTCATTTATCAGTTTTAAGATCTGTTATTTCACTTGTTTGAGTGTTTTTAAAACATGTTGAACCGCAGCATAGAGGCTACAAATTCAAACTACTGCAGCCTTTCAACACACCTTTAGTCTAAATATCTAAAACTCTATGATGTAACCTAAAATGAACCCCTCCTGCTTATCCAGCACTTCTCAGCCTTGACCGTTTACTATTTTATCAGAAGAAGGTGTCGTACGTGGCTGCCAGACTTTGGGAAACACGCCAATACCAATAAATACTGATACTAATCAATCACCGTTACTCATCATTCTCATGTAATAGAGCTAACAATACCTCCATCACCTCAAGTCCCTGTGTTATCAACCTGCTGTTGCTGGAGCTCTGCTGTCACAGAGGACGTGGAGGCTACAGCAGTGAACATGTCTGTGATCTTAGCACATTCTGCAGCATCTACAGCGACACTCTTCAATCTCTTTGCACGTAACTTCTCCGCTCCCCCTTTCTGCCACTTTGTTTTCTCCACGTTGCCTTTCCTTTAACACACACGCTCAACACTGAAGCTCAGAGAAAGGGTGGGGCCACTTTCGTCCTATATCCTGACTGGTTCAGTCCACTGTCTATATTGAAGATGGGCCAATGGGCTGCACCCTCTAAATTGTGGGCCGGTCTCTTAAAAAAAGGGAGGAAAAAAAATCCAACAGCATCGGCCCCTGAGGACTGTCGGCCCACCGGGCAAATGCCCAGTACGCCAGATTATTAGTCCAGCCTTGGCTCGAGCAGCAATATATAAGGCTCTGTCACCTGACCTGAAGGCAGCATCAGGGGTCTTGAGGTTTAACCTAGCTGATTTTTTCCACAGCCACATTTCCTATACAGAACTTGTGGTAGTCCAGTACTGTTGCTGTGAATGTTTCCAGATCCTGGTGGTCAAATAACTCCCAGTCCGTGTTTTGTAAACAGTCCTGCAAGTTGTAATAATTTTTGTGGCAGGCCTGGTTGGGTGTCTGAGGCAGGTGTATGCTGGGGTATGATGGTCCGACTGGTCGAGGTGGGGGAAAGGTATAGCTCTGAAAGTGTGCTTTACATTGGAGCACACATGATTAAGAGCGTTACCCTCTGGTTGAGCACATAACATGCTGGTGGAATTTCAGGAGTACAGTCTTTTAAGTTGTCCTTATTGAAGTCTACAGCTATGATGTGAACGGCTTTCGGTTGGACCCGCTGCTGCTCGCATTTAGCGGGAGAGCGCTGTGCATCGGGTGGATTCTAAAAAGCTTTGATGATCACTACTGTTAGCTCTCTTAGTCATGCAAAACCGTTATCCTTGTGGCTCCGCCCATTATAAACTTATCTTGTGGAACATTAATGCAAATTATTCATTTAATTCTAATCATCAATCTTTGCCTTGTTTTAAGCTTTGTTCTAGCAACGTACCATCAAACAATGCGCCCATTTGAATGTTGGGCCCTTACGAGACTATTCTATTGTTATTCAGCAGGTGGTGCTAATAATTATAGCTGGAACATTAAAAAAATGTAAAGTAATTATTGAGTAAAAAAATTATAGTAAAGCAAGATACCAGACACACAGCTCGCGGATCTAAGGTGGGTTACATTTAAGTCAGTTAATTAAATGTGTGCGTTTTGTTAGATAACACAGGTTGATATGTATTTTATAGGTGATAACTATAGTCTAGCTCGGTGGACAAAAGGATCTGACAGCAAAAGCAGGTAAGTGTTTTTGCTCCATTAATGCATCTATTTTGTAAAATAAAGTATGAAGCAAGTTATTTTATTGTAAAAAGTTAAAGTGTATTTGGTGTTCAGTCCCTTGCTGGCATCAGGAAGTGATCGCTTACTGTTTCTGCATACCAGGTGCCACTGGCAAACAGCACTGTTGTGAAAGGCAAGTGCCCCTCATTAAAAGTTAACAATCGCAGGTGCCTTTCACTGAGACATGCATGCCAATATATGCCATTTCCTGACAGCTGAGTGGCTGCTTCATTTTTGAAAGATGATAGCGTGATATAAGACCCTCTTAATAATGTGCCGATTTAGTTATTTTAGAGGTGTATTTTAATAGTTGCGTACATTAAATAAAAAAATCGAGTTATTTATTTAGATACAATTGTTTTTATAGTCAATGATCATCAGCTTAAAAAACTATGACAGGTTATCCAGCAGTGTTTATGACCTTAAGGGCTGTACACTGCCATTACAGAATCAGGCCACACAGCTGAACTAGGAGACATCAACTCCTTATTTGACCTCTGTGGT
Source organism: Megaleporinus macrocephalus (assembly GCA_021613375.1). NCBI lineage: Eukaryota > Metazoa > Chordata > Actinopteri > Characiformes > Anostomidae > Megaleporinus > Megaleporinus macrocephalus. The sequence continues at coordinate 16,229 of JAJQXZ010000091.1, forward strand.
CTGTGCACGGACTGTTTCATTGGACTGACCACCTGATCAGCCCTGTTGCATCAACCTAAATAGGTAAATTACATTTAGTTCAGTAAATGAATGTAATTAATCTGATTAATCTAATGCATGTGGGAATGTTGAATGGTATTTTGTATTTTATAGGTTACACAGCCTAATATATCCAGCCAACATATTTGGGCCACAAAATACTAAATGGATGCATTCAAAGTTGTTCTCTGATATTCTACATAGAAGATTTGTGACTTATACATGTATTATATACAGTACTGTACAGCTTACTGAATGTACAACTATATTTAAACTGTCATACTTGAATAATAAGTGTTCAGCATGTAGAACTGATATATCGTAAACCTCAAACACTGTTGTTCCTCCTTCAAATACAAATCTTGCCATTACAAAACAGTGATGGTAAAACAAGCTGATTCCCAAATCCACATATATTACACAACAGTCTCTATTTCACCCAGAATGATGACCACAAACAAGAGAAACCAGCTTCTAGGGCCATAAATGTGTAGAATAATATCTGGTCATTTTTAAACCAGACGAGTGTCACACAACGTCTCTGTGGAACATCAGAGAACAGTTTTAATTCAGAATAAATGCATTCTATGGCGCATTGCAACTATGAAAATTTAAAGAAATTATTTCCTTGTGTGGCACATTTAATTAAGTTTAATGAAGTTAAAAACAAATTTCTCTTTCCTTTGCTCTTGTTTGCTTTTTAACATACAAAAGTTCTGTGACTTCTCATGGTTATATGTATAACCAAATGATTTTAGTGAAGACCCTTTGAAGAACCATGGTTTTGAGGTGGTATTTTGGCACTAAATATTAAGCAAGTAATTAGTTCTCACTTTTTTGTTCTGTTCAAAAGTTTGTCTCTAAAATAACATTTTTATGCCATTGTTAATTCCTGCAAACTGACAGTTTAATAAAAAATAACAGCCATATTCTTGTAACCATCATAGATTTGGACCCCATGTGCTAAAACATATTGTTCTGGTTCTAGTAAAACAGAAATATAATTTCTGCTTATTTTTTCTGTAGATATCTAGTATCCAACAATAGGCGCATTCTGCTATGAAGAGCATGTGGATCCATGTGTTCTGCGATTCTTAAAAAGTAAGGTGTTTTTTCCTTTTACAATTTTTTGTATACAAAATTCATGTAAAATTAATTTATACTCTTGGTTTATGCAGGGGTAATTTGCACAGCTACTCATGCTGTATGTTGGAAGCCATACAGCTTTGAAATCTAATTATAAATCAATTGAACAGATATATGCATTTGCCTAATGTTATTTTTTTAGAACACCTCTGTTACTTCAAAACAACCTACAGTTTGCACCAGTGGCATATCTAGAGAAGAGGACTGCCCACACAAATTTATTGCTGGGCACTTAATTAGTGCTGGTTCACGAATAAAATATCTTTTTGTGTCTCCTATTTAGGCTGCTTACATGAGAAATGATGCACCGTGTCAAGTCTCTGTGTCCAAGAATGCTCTGATCAATGTAGGGAATGGCTGTTTGTTATTTTGGTTTGGAATAAAGAATTTTATAATAAAAATGTTAAATGCTGTCCCTTATGAATTATTTATTATTTATGTGCTTATGTTTTAATTTAATTTATATTTAATATATTTGGAAAGTACTGTATTCATATATAAAGTGTAGTAGGGGAAATATTGTTGGCACCTGCCCAGATCCTTTTTACAGACCTGGTCCAGATGTTATGATAGATCCTGTCCAGAGCCAGGCCGAACACTTTTCTTTGCTATGTGGGTACCTACAGCATCAGAGAAGGGAAACTTTGTGAACCAGCACTAATTAAGTGCCCAGCAATAAATACACAGTCCCTGGTCACTACAGCTGCGACAGCTGAATTAACTATTAGAAGTTATGTAGATATCTGGCTGGCTCATAAAATATGCTCATAGGTCAAAACAATAAAAACAGTCTACTTTCATATAAACTGTGCAGATTGTATGTATCATAACGAAACAACTTCATCCACTTCATCAGGTTCACCTTCTTCTATCCAGACACATTGTCCATTTTCATATCAGCTCCACTGACCATATGGTAGCACTTTGTAGTTCCACAATTACACACTGTTATCAGCTTCTGTGTATACGTCGTTATCCTGTTCTTCAATAATAACAGTTCATGAGTTTATACTAGTTTAACATATTTATAGTGTTTATGTTCTAGTGTATTATCACCACTTCATATCTCTCTGACACCCCATGAATGTAAATAAAACTTGTGAACCTGGTTTGCCCAAGTGAACCAGCTAGGATCTTAAGGCCACAGTGCATCAGCAATTAATGCCGCCCGCCTTAATTAATCATGTTACTGTGTCTGTAACAAACACCACCCATATAAGCAACTTCAGAAATATATTTTTTAAAAGATGTCTATAATCACTTAACCGAAAACTGAAACAAATCAGACTACTGACCAGAAAATTTCCCATTAACTGGACCGGGCCAGTGAAAAACTAAATTTGTGTGGGCAGTCCACTGGTGCAAACTGTTGGTTGTTTTGAAATAACAGAGGTGTTCTAAAAAAAAATAAAATTAAGGGAATGCATATTTGATTTATAATTAGATTAAATTTCAAGTTGTATGGCTTCCAACATACAGCATACAGCATATTACCCCTGCATATATCAAGAGTATTAAGAGTGTGAATCTTCACCAACAACAATTAATTTTACATGAATTTTGTATTAAAAAGATGTAAAAGGTAAAAAAACACCTTACCTTTTGAGAATCCCAGAGAAACAGAACACATGGATCCATGCTCTTTTTCGACATGCCACCATAGCAGAATGCTTCTGTTGTTGGATACTAGATGTCCACAGAAAAATAAAGTTTTATTTCTATTTTACTAGAACCAGAACAGTATGTTTTAGCACAAGGGGTCCATATGTATGATGATTACAAGAATATGGCTGTTTAGAATATATATATATATATATATATATTTTTTTTTAATAACTTTTTTTAATTAAACTGTCAGTTTGCAGACATTAACAATGGCATCAATCAATCAACCTTTATTTTATCTCGGAAATACATTAAGGGGTGACCCTCATTTTCAATGCAGCCGAGCATTTAAATTTTAAGGGATTGAAACCAAAATGAGCAAAAATAATAATATTAAATAAAATACAAATTTTAATTAAAAATTTAGATAAACTCATTTAAAACAATCACAGGCTTTCTGATGGTGATTAGAAACTAAGAGTTTAAAATGGTTCAGTGATCCCAGCGAGCTGAGCTTCAGAGTTTCCTGGAGAGAGTTCCAGCTCGCTGTAGCTAAAAGCAGATTTTCCCAGTTCACTAAAAACTCTCGGTACCTGACAGGTGATCCAGCCACTAGAGCAAGTCTGATAATTATTATTATTTATTGAAATCAGAGAAGAGATGTAAGCTGGCAAATGGCCGGAGAGTGATTTATAGATAAAAATAAGCCAATGAGATTCTCTTCGTGCAGCTAGTGAGGACCAACCAACTCTATCATAGAGTCTGCAGTGGTGAGTACTGTAAGGGTCTCCAGTTATAAATCTCAGAGCAGAGTGATAGATTGAATCTAGTGGTTTGAGGGCACTGGCGGACACTTTATTATAGATTACATCGCCGTAGTCCAGGACTGCTAGTATGGTTGCCTCCACTATTCTTTTCCTAGCGTATGTGGGTAGACAGGATTTATTCCGATAAAGGAATCCGAGCTTCTGTCTGCACTTAATGGCGAGTTTGCTTATATGGGATTTAAAGGAGAGTTTTTCATCCAGCCAGATGCCGAGGTATTTATATTCGCTGACTCGCTCGATGCTAGATCCTGTCAGGGTATTAATATTTATGGAATCTAAAAAAACATCTGAAAATCTGGAAAACAGCATGAATTTGGTTTTATTAGCATTTAAAACCAACTTAAGTTTATATAGAGCAGTCTGTAAAGAGTTTAGGGGTGAAACGATTACTCGAGTAATTCGAGTTACTCAATAACATAAACTGATCGAGTAATTTTCTGTGCCTCGAGTAATCGTTTATTTAATTTATCACTCAGAGCGCAGTATTTCGCACTAACTACTATTAATTTGGCACAACGCGCTTACGTCACCCACGCACAGGAAGAAGGAGGAGGCGGACGCGGCAGAGGTTGTTAGCTGAGACGCGGGAAATATGGAAGCGGCGAAGGAAAACAGCAAAAACGTATGAGAAGAAAAGGGCAATAGGAAAAGACAGAAAATGTCAAAAGTATGGGAGCATTTAGGCTCGACAGCAAGAACAACACAGTGACATGTATTCGGTGCCACATGGTCCTTGCCTACCACAACAGCACATCTTCGGCTGAAGACACTCGGAATGGAGCGGAGCCGAGACAAGGTCAATTTAACTTGTAAAAAATCAATGAGATTAACATTAATGTACCTTAATAACACAACAGAAGCCCTGTGGTGCGCTGATGATTAGGAATACTGTTGTATGTGTGGATAGTTTATTACAACAGAGACAAGTTCTCGACTTAATACAGGCTTTATGTAGTCAGTAAACACAGAGCTGTGGAGTTAAGTAGATAGCTAAACAATAAATACATGTTAAAGTTAGCTGAACTAAAGTTACTTTGGTCAGAAACAATATACTTGATTGTTTTCATCTATGAGTACGTTTGGCTGGTGAGACAAAAAGATAATTTCAGACACTGTGTGGTGGAACAGGGAAGTGTGTGTCTCTTAGTTGATGGATAAAATATCAATTACCACTAGTGCCTAATGTGCCCCAATGTGGTAGGCGTCAATCTTAGGGTTTATATATGCACGGCCATGAAGCTACTGTATTATGTTATTTAGTCTTAGTGATCTCAATTAACTAATTATTGTTTATGGTCTTTTTTAGTACAGCATCATCATCATCACAGTCTCGGATGGACAAATGTATCTACAAGGCACCATTATGTAGACCCGAGCAAGCAGCTGAGCTAACAAATAGCATTTTAAACATGATAGTCACAGACATGCGCCCACTGAGCATGGTGGAGGATGCAATGATTTCAACTTTCCCTCCCAATTATGAGCTTCCTTCAAGAACTTTCTTCACGAAACAAATGGAGAAAAAGTATGAAGGTGTTAGTATGAAACAGGCCCTGCAAGAGGCTGAAAGCATTACACTCACAACTGATATTTGGACGAGCATCGCAACAGAAGCTTATATGGGGTGACATGCCACTATCCTGGGAAGAATTGGAAAATGGTGTCACACTGCCTGACAACGATGCCCCTTGAGGAGAGACATACAACTGCATATACTCCACAATGGATTGAGGAGGTGATAACCAAATCTGACATTTCAGCAGAGAAAATCAAAGCTGTCGTCCACGACAATGCCGCTAATGTTGTGGCAGCATTGAAGATTTTGCAGGACACACCCTAAACTTGGTTGTTCAAAGCTCTCTGAGGATTCATCAGGCTATCCCAAAGTGTGTTGCGGCTGCAAGAAGCCTTGTCAAACACTTCAAAAAAAGTTTAAGTTGAAGGACAAGCAGAAACAAATGAATGTTAAGGAGAACATGCTGGTGCAAGATATCTGTATACGCTGGAGCAGCACCTACGCCATGTTGTCCAGACTACAAGAACAGAGATGGCCGGTGACTGCCACACTCTCTGATCCAGCAGTGACTCAGAGAGGGAAACATTACCTGGACCTCAAACCTGAACACTGGAACCTGATTGAGGAGCTGAAACATGTCCTTGAGACCTTCAATCAGCTACAGTGTATCTGAGTGGACAACGATATGTCACACTCTCTGCACTTCCACATATTGTGCACAAACTTAAGCAGAACATACAGAGGTCAGAACTTGAGACTGCACCTGTGAGGTCATTTCAGACTCATGCAGCAGAACAGGTCACAGAACGATGGGAAGGACTAACAGAGTTGACTCCTGGACCTCCAAACATCACGCTGCTTGCTGCTGCTTTGGATCCCAGGTTTCGAAAACTGAGATTCTTGCCTGCTGATGAAGTATTCAAGGTCCAAAATGCAGTATGAGCCATGGCACTTGCTGCCAAACAGCAAGCGAGGCAGCCCACAGCAAGTAACCATGGAACATCTAGCACAGAAGCACCAGCCGCTTATGAAAAGGAGACTACACCATTCTTTGACTCCACCACAAGTGAGACCAGGACCAAGATGTGGAGATGCAGGAGGTAAGTAAATAATTTTGTTCTTAATCGTAACAAATTTCAGATCGCTTTATAGGACTATTCTTTACCTTCCCTGAAGATGTGCTATGAAGTACTCGCAATAAGGCATTACACTGGATAGATAAATCATACTGATACAGATAATGACTGTAATAACTGTAGTGCAAAATGTAAATTAACAAAAAATAAATTAATACTTTTGTTGTCACAACTATTCCACAGGTCTTGATGTATTTTGGAGAACATCCCCTGTCCAAGAGGGAGAATCCACTGACTTGGTGGGAAAAGAATGCAGTGCGCTATCCAACATTGGCAAAATCTCTGCTAGGTCTCTGCGGTGTATTCCGGCTACATCCTCGCCATCAGAGCGTCTGTTTTCAGCTGTAGGTAACATTGCT
>JAJQXZ010000092.1:0-5000 GCA_021613375.1 Megaleporinus macrocephalus
CTGTATTTTATAAATGCCTAAAAAAGTTTGGGGTGTACATATCCTGCCACAAGCAATATTAAAGGACAATGAGGCAAAATAAACAAAAAAGGATTTATTTGTAGGAAGACCATACCATACCTAAATTGGGGTAAATATCTGCCATAGCATAGCAAAAGGTGAAAGGGCAACAGAATTATTAATTACAACGAGCCGGTCCCTGTGGAATGCTCTTAGGTTGTTTGAGCAACCTGTTTGTTATGACCCATAGTTACATACAGTTTAAATTGTCATATTGGTATGGTTTAGGACAAGGGCAAGCTGGTTGCTAACAGAGATAAGCCTTTTTGGGAAAGTGAATTCAAACAAATTAAGTCAATCTGAATGTAAACATCGTTACTTTTAACATGTGCTTAACAATTTGCCTAAAATATATCTTCTAATGCAATAAAGAACTTACTTAAAGTAATGCTGAATTGTGCCTTAGGGAATAACAAAATGTAAATTATAATATAAAAATAAAAAAAATTATGATCATGTCACAAGCTCTCATAATTTTACCTCTTATGCTCTTCCAAATCCTGGTGAATTGCGTATAGCAAAATCCATGTCAGATTTGAAAGCAGTGTATACTGTGTGAACTGGTATGCAAAGAATATTTTCACAAGTATTGGCCACTGGAAATCGGGAATGGGTGATGAACTCAAGGCTTGGCTTTGGTGAAAAACCCAGTGCAGGAATACTGTCACATCCAGTGAAGAAAATGAGAATATCCTCCAGAGAGACATCATTTTCAACTGTAAAACATGGAAAAATAGTAAGACACATAATGTCTATATCTACTGGTCATTTAATAGAGTAACCCCTGTATAGCGGGGTATCACCAAAGTGATGTTACAGAGGTGAGCAGCTAAAATCCTTTAACCTGCATTAAGCCTTTTTTAATTGACATTAATTTAAAGAATGCCATTTGAAAGCTAACAACAATCTGATTAAGCTAACAACAATCTGATTATTATTACTACATATTATTACTACATTTAGCAGCAAAAAAGATATGACTGGCCAAGTTTGCTGGATTCAAAGAGACCATTTTTTGTGCACAACAGGCATGATAACCAAGATCAACCATCATCAGATTGTTTTTGTATTTTAAATTTAAATGTAATATGTGTATGTGTAAATGTAATATGTGTTTATATAAGGTACATATAAACTGTATTAAACAGTGAAGAAATTTATTAGAAACTGTATGTTTTATACCAATGTCCTGTACCACTATGATAAATTAATGTTATGCTAAAACATACCAAATGGTAAACTTACATTCAGCATCCTGAAGATAGTCTTGCCAGAAAGCCAAGGTCCGGCACTCTTGTTGGAATGCATTACTCCCTCTTTCAGAGTGAATGATCTGAAATAGATTCTCCACATCTGTTGCTGTTAAAGCCTTTTCGGTCTTCACGAAAAGGCACTTCATCTGTAGAGGGTATCTCAGAAGAGCATCTAGGACACCTAGAGACATTAAGCCATCTCTGAACCTAGTAAAAAGGAAATAACTTGTTATGTGTGTGATTTGGAACCTGTGGTGAAAACATTTTGGGCAAGGTATTATGTGTTCAAACAAATATATACCTTTCAAAAGGTGCACGGGTCCGCTGGAGGACATACCAGTGAGCCAAATCCAAAGCAGTCTCTTGTTTGTTTCCAAGTGTTATGCGAACATTGTGACCAGCAAGACTGCAGTTGCGATTCAGTCTCAGCCTGTAAGATCTAAAAATATTAAAATAACATTAGGATATTTAAAAATTCTATTTTGTACATGCTACACTATTGGTTATCCCATTCAAGGCTCCATCTCAGGACCTTGACAAGATCCCCTTGAGAAGGCACCCATCCTTCTTCTCTGTTTTACAAGGGCGACCAGCTGCAACCTAACCCAAGCTCCCCAACAAAGGTCATCGCCTCCTCCTCCTCCTCCAGGGTGAACCATGTTTGAGCATTCTCATCAGGGTTCCAAAATGGAGTCTTAAAGGGGATAACCAACAATAAAGGAGCGCTACACACATAGTCCTTGAACTATTTGTTTTCTAGGGAAAATATGCTTACCGACTGCACCAGTGACCTTGTTTCTTCATCAGCAATGTGTTCGATTTTGACCTTTACATTGTCTGGCCCTTTTGAAGACATTCGTACAAGAGTTCAGACAGGAAACATGGACTCTGTCCCCCATGTGCAATTGACATTGCCATGATCTGGCCAGCATAGAAGTATCCATTGTCTTTCATCGCTGTTATCAAAATAAACATCACATCAAGTCAAAAGGTTAGATCAAAAATAATTTTTGCCACAATGCCACCCATCTGTATGAGAACATAGTTGCATTTTTCAATCAAGGTAATAACTGCTAAAAAAAGTATAAGCAATACAAAGCTGAAAACTTACTTTTTCTCACAAAACATTTTAAGTAATATGTTTATTAATAGAAAAGAAAATAGTGGCCTATTCCAGTAGTATAAATTACTTTAATCATGAGTACCTTTGGAGTTACATGTAAGGACTTTAGCACTGGGTGGACCCTCAAAGATGCCAATTTTGTCCTTGATTTCATGGAGACACAACCGGAAAAACTCCCGAGTAGGTCCTCCATTGTCCACGGCACCCTCAGATATTCCATAGTCATCGGTAAATTTCACATCTACCCTCTTCTCTGGTAAAAAATTTGATCTGCCCATGGCTCTGGATGCTCCATCCCACACATTTCTTCTTATGATATTGAAGCGTACAGTGCCGTCATTAATTACTCTAGAGGTAATGTGCTCCATTATTCTCTCCAAGGTCATCTTTAAATCACTGAAACAATAATAAAAAATAAAACAAATACAATGTAGTTAGGGTCAATAGTAATGGTAATAATTTGTCCTCAGAACTACAATGTAACATCCACTAGATTGTAATTCATATTTATTAAAATCCTTTAAAAAAACGCTAGCTGATGAAAAGTAGCAGAGAACTTACCCTACTTATCTTAAGTTATATTTATATATCACACAGAGCTCCATCCAAAAAGAACTTATTGTTATCGTGCATTACAATTTAAATAGTTTTATGTAATCTCTTCTACTCACTTCTCACTTAGGCTGGAATCTAAAGACCTTGAAATGGCTTCCTGGAGATCAGGGTCATCCGAGAGGTATTCTTCCTCAAATAGGTCAAGGTATGTACTACAAAATGAAATAGCAATATTTTATAATGGACATTCTTAAGGTTCATATACGATGTTGACACACACAGTTGTATTACCACAGGACTAAGAGAATCCTTGATGGTCTAATAACTTAAATGTTACTGAATGGATATATAAACCGAACTACGAAAATACTGTAAATAAAAAAGACAGACAAGTACAAAAGATGGACCTGTAGGATGTGCTGGATGAGCTATTGCCAAACGCACTAGGTTGGGTGTGACCATGGGAAACACCAGAGGCCATATTAGCAGAGGAGCAGTGTGTGTCAGCACAAGCATTGACAGCAGGACCAATCGACAAGCCATGGGTGTTGCCACTGGAGATGGCAGATGTTTCCACTGGACAAGGTGACAGTCTCATCAATAGTGATAACAAGTGCAGTAATTGGATATGGCGTGGAGGTATCAGCTGAGATGGGCAGGTGCATCGGTGCAATATCTTGGGGTGGCAACAACCAGATAACTTGATCACTGCCAGAGGTTGATGGGGTTTTACTGTTGAGGGACTGGGCCTCAACAGTAGAGTATGGCTGAGACTGCCTCTTTTGAAAGATCAGGTTCACTACCAAGAACTGTAAAAACATGGAACAATAGATAGTAGATAACATTTAACTTATATGAGCATCAGAACACATTTTAGGCTTATACAGTGCATGAATTATGTTGTAGATTTTAATAAGTATAGTTTATATATTTTTTTAAGCACAGAATACCTCTTAGACAATTAATGTGGTTTAAAAAGACTTAAAGGACTGTGCTAAATAGTTTAAACACAGAAACAAACACAGAACCAACATCATTAAAGTTTAAGTTTCTTTGTAGATCCATGTAGATTAAAATATTTACCACATCTGTCACTGTCTGATACTTCTGCAAACTCACAGCTGCTTGTGTTGCTACTGTACTCATCAGAACATGACTGTCAAAAAGAGCAGACAAAATGAACACACTTCAGGGAGTCAGTACACTATACATTATGTCAGAGCAAACTACAAGTAACTGTGTCTAAAGACACCTAAGGTCAAACGCAGTATTGCCATTGTCACTGCCATATACATTTCTGGAGATCTTCAGCATTACTTACAGATTGTTTTTCCTCACTTAAAATGACCTTGTCAGGGCGCACATAAATGGACTTCTGATGAAACAGTTTTTTTACAAGGTCTCCACACAAAGTCTGTTTGGAGGTAAGGGATGGCTCCACTAGTTTGTTGTGGCATGACATCAAAATTTGTAACCTGAGGGAATAAATACCACATTGTACATGAGATAAGATTAGATAACACTTCAACTTCAGTTGAATATGAGTTTAAAGGAAAGAGATACTTAACAATATATATATAGTCAAGACTGTGTGTATTTTAACTTATCTCAGCATGCCAAAAATAAGCAGGAAATATTTTATAAATAATTGAATTCACAACACACAAACACCTTTTCACTTCACCTTGAAATAGTATATCATGCTACTATTGCAAACATATCATAAATAAAAGTGACATAACAAAACAGATCAAAAGCTTACCTGCATCCCTCCACAACTGGCTGGAAGGCTGCTGTTATTGCCTGCATTACCTTGTGAGAGTCCCTGTCACAGCCAAATTCCAAGGCAGATTTTATATGTCCGTTTTCAAAAAGCCAAGCTTTCATGTCACGCCTTGGCACAAGCGTAGTTGTATGGTCTGGCAAGAGAATTACCTCTCTGGTGAAAGACTGAACCACAGAGCTTGAAGTGCTTAGTGCCTGAAACCTTGGAGACAATAAAGAAAATC
>JAJQXZ010000092.1:10000-22307 GCA_021613375.1 Megaleporinus macrocephalus
GTGTTAATGATCAGATTAGTTGATCAGGTATGTATGAAGCAGGTGAAATGATATATTAACTCAGTAAGGTGGTGTTAATGATCAGATTAGTTGATCAGGTATGTATGAAGCAGGTGAAGCGCTGTATTAACTCAGTAAGGTGGTGTTAATGATCAGATTAGTTGATCAGGTATGTATGAAGCAGGTGAAGCGCTGTATTAACACAGTAAGGTGGGCTTAATGATCAGATTAGTTGGATCAGGTATGTGTTGAAGCAGATGAAGCGCTGTATTAACTCAGTAAGGTGGTGTTAATGATCAGATTAGTTGATCAGGTATATATGAAGCAGGTGAAGCGCTGTATTAACTCAGTATGGTGGTGTTAATGATCAGATTAGTTGATCAGGTATGTGGCAAGCAGGTGAGGCGCTGTATTAACTCAGTAAGGTGGTGTTAATGATCAGATTAGTTGGATCAGGTATATGAGAAGCAGGTGAAGCGCTGTATTAACTCAGTAAGGTGGTGTTAATGATCAGATTAGTTGATCAGGTATGTATGAAGCAGGTGAAATGATATATTAACTCAGTAAGGTGATGTTAATGATCAGATTAGTTGGATCAGGTATATGAGAAGCAGGTGAAGCGCTGTATTAACTCAGTAAGGTGGTGTTAATGATCAGATTAGTTGATCAGGTATATATGAAGCAGGTGAAGCGCTGTATTAACTCAGTATGGTGGTGTTAATGATCAGATTAGTTGATCAGGTATGTGGCAAGCAGGTGAGGCGCTGTATTAACTCAGTAAGGTGGTGTTAATGATCAGATTAGTTGGATCAGGTATATGAGAAGCAGGTGAAGCGCTGTATTAACTCAGTAAGGTGGTGTTAATGATCAGATTAGTTGATCAGGTATTTATGAAGCAGGTGAAGCGCTGTATTAACTCAGTAAGGTGGTGTTAATGATCAGATTAGTTGATCAGGTATTTATGAAGCAGGTGAAGCGCTGTATTAACTCAGTAAGGTGGTGTTAATGATCAGATTAGTTGATCAGGTATGTGTTGAAGCAGGTGAAGCGCTGTATTAACTCAGTAAGGTGGTGTTAATGATCAGATTAGTTGATCAGGTATGTATGAAGCAGGTGAAGCGCTGTATTAACACAGTAAGGTGGGCTTAATGATCAGATTAGTTGGATCAGGTATGTGTTGAAGCAGATGAAGCGCTGTATTAACTCAGTAAGGTGGTGTTAATGATCAGATTAGTTGATCAGGTATGTGTTGAAGCAGGTGAAGCGCTGTATTAACTCAGTAAGGTGGTGTTAATGATCAGATTAGTTGGATCAGGTATGTATGAAGCAGGTGAAACGCTGTATTAACTCAGTAAGGTGGTGTTAATGATCAGATTAGTTGATCAGGTATGTGGGAAGCAGGTGAAGCGCTGTATTAACTAAGTAAGGTGGTGTTAATGATCACATTAGTTGATCAGGTATGTGGGAAGCAGGTGAAGCACTGTATTAACTCAGTAAGGTGGTGTTAATGATCAGATTAGTTGATCAGGTATGTGTGAAGCAGGTGAAGCGCTGTATTAACTCAGTAAGGTGGTGTTAATGATCAGATTAGTTGATCAGGTATGTGGGAAGCAGGTGAAGCGCTGTATTAACTCAGTAAGGTGGTGTTAATGATCAGATTAGTTGATCAGGTATGTGGGAAGCAGGTGAAGCGCTGTATTAACTCAGTAATGTGGTGTTGATGATCAGATTAGTTGATCAGGCATGTATGAAGCAGGTGAAGCGCTGCATTAACTCAGTAAGGTGGTGTTAATGATCAGATTAGTTGATCAGGTATGTATGAAGCAGGTGAAGCGCTGTATTAACTCAGTAAGGTGGTGTTAATGATCAGATTAGTTGATCAGGTATTTATGAAGCAGGCGAAGCGCTGTATTAACTCAGTAAAGAGGTGTTAATGATCAGATTAGTTGATCAGGTATGTGGGAAGCAGGTGAAGTGCTGTATTAACTCAGTAAGGTGGTGTTAATGATCAGATTAGTTGATCAGGTATGTGTTGAAGCAGGTGAAGCGCTGTATTAACTCAGTAAGGTGGTGTTAATGATCAGATTAGTTGATCAGGTATGTATGAAGCAGGTGAAGCGCTGTATTAACACAGTAAGGTGGGCTTAATGATCAGATTAGTTGGATCAGGTATGTGTTGAAGCAGATGAAGCGCTGTAATAATTCAGTAAGGTGGTGTTAATGATCAGATTAGTTGATCAGGTATGTGGGAAGCAGGTGAAGCGCTGTATTAACTCAGTAAGGTGGTGTTAATGATCAGATTAGTTGATCAGGTATGTGTTGAAGCAGGTGAAGCACTGTATTAACTCAGTGAGGTGGTGTTAATGATCAGATTAGTTGGATCAGGTATGTATGAAGCAGGTGAAACGCTGTATTAACTCAGTAAGGTGGTGTTAATGATCACATTAGTTGATCAGGTATGTGGGAAGCAGGTGAAGCACTGTATTAACTCAGTAAGGTGGTGTTAATGATCAGATTAGTTGATCAGGTATGTGTGAAGCAGGTGAAGCGCTGTATTAACTCAGTAAGGTGGTGTTAATGATCACATTAGTTGATCAGGTATGTGTGAAGCAGGTGAAGCGCTGTATTAACTCAGTAAGGTGGTGTTAATGATCACATTAGTTGATCAGGTATGTGTGAAGCAGGTGAAGCGCTGTATTAACTCAGTAAGGTGGTGTTAATAATCAGATTAGTTGATCAGGTATGTGTTGAAGCAGGTGAAGCACTGTATTAAATCAGTAAGGTGGTGTTAATGATCAGATTAGTTGATCAGGTATGTGTTGAAGCAGGTGAAGCGCTGTATTAACTCAGTAAGGTGGTGTTAATGATCAGATTAGTTGATCAGGTATGTGGGAAGCAGGTGAAGCGCTGTATTAACTCAGTAAGGTGGTGTTAATGATCAGATTAGTTGATCAGGTATTTATGAAGCAGGTGAAGCGCTGTATTAACTCAGTAAGGTGGTGTTAATGATCAGATTAGTTGATCAAGTATGTGGGAAGCAGGTGAAGTGCTGTATTAACTCAGTAAGGTGGTGTTAATGATCAGATTAGTTGATCAGGTATGTGGGAAGCAGGTGAAACGCTGTATTAACTCAGTAAGGTGGTTTAATGATCAGATTAGTTGATCAGGTATGTATGAAGCAGGTGAAATGCTATATTAACTCAGTAAGGTGGTGTTAATGATTAGATTAGTTGGATCAGGTATGTGGGAAGCAGGTGAAGCGCTGTATTAACTCAGTAATGTGGTGTTAATGATCAGATTAGTTGATCAGGTATGTGGCAAGCAGGTGAGGCGCTGTATTAACTCAGTAAGGTGGTGTTAATGATCAGATTAGTTGATCAGGTATGTGTGAAGCAGGTGAAGCGCTGTATTAACTCAGTAAGGTGGTGTTAATGATCAGATTAGTTGATCAGGTATGTGTTGAAGCAGGTGAAGCGCTGTATTAACTCAGTAAGGTGGGCTTAATGATCAGATTAGTTGGATCAGGTATGTGTTGAAGCAGATGAAGCGCTGTATTAACTCAGTAAGGTGGTGTTAATGATCAGATTAGTTGATCAGGTATGTGTTGAAGCAGGTGAAGTGCTGTATTAACTCAGTAAGGTGGTGTTAATGATCAGATTAGTTGATCAGGTATGTATGAAGCAGGTGAGGCGCTGTATTAACTCAGTAAGGTGGTGTTAATGATCAGATTAGTTGATCAGGTATATGGGAAGCAGGTGAAGCACTGTATTAACTCAGTAAGGTGGTGTTAATGATCAGATTAGTTGATCAGGTATATGTTGAAGCAGGTGAAGCGCTGTATTAACTCAGTAAGGTGGTGTTAATGATCAGATTAGTTGATCAGGCATGTATGAAGCAGGTGAAGCGCTGCATTAACTCAGTAAGGTGGTGTTAATGATCAGATTAGTTGATCAGGTATGTGGGAAGCAGGTGAAGCGCTGTATTAACTCAGTAAGGTGGTTTTAATGATCAGATTAGTTGATCAGGTATGTGGGAAGCAGGTGAAGCGCTGTATTAACTCAGTAAGGTGGTGTTAATGATCAGATTAGTTGATCAGGTATGTGGGAAGCAGGTGAAGCGCTGTATTAACTCAGTAATGTGGTGTTGATGATCAGATTAGTTGATCAGGCATGTATGAAGCAGGTGAAGCGCTGCATTAACTCAGTAAGGTGGTGTTGATGATCAGATTAGTTGATCAAGTATGTATGAAGCAGGTGAAGCGCTGTATTAACTCAGTAATGTGGTGTTAATGATCAGATTAGTTGATCAGGTATGTGTTGAAGCAGGTGAAGCGCTGTATTAACTCAGTAATGTGGTGTTAATGATCAGATTAGTTGATCAGGTATGTGGAAAACAGGTGAAACGCTGTATTAACTCAGTAATGTGGTGTTAATGATCAGATTAGTTGATCAGGTATGTGTGAAGCAGGTGAAACGCTGTATTAACTCAGTAAGGTGGGCTTAATGATCAGATTAGTTGATCAGGTATGTATGAAGCAGGTGAAGCGCTGTATTAACTCAGTAAGGTGGTGTTGATGATCAGATTAGTTGTTCAGGTATGTGGGAAGCAGAAGAAGCGCTGTATTAACTCAGTAAGGTGGTGTTAATGATCAGATTAGTTGATCAGGTATGTGTTGAAGCAGGTGAAGCGCTGTATTAACTCAGTAAGGTGGTGTTAATGATCAGATTAGTTGATCAGGTATGTATGAAGCAGGTGAAGCGCTGTATTAACACAGTAAGGTGGGCTTAATGATCAGATTAGTTGGATCAGGTATGTGTTGAAGCAGATGAAGCGCTGTAATAATTCAGTAAGGTGGTGTTAATGATCAGATTAGTTGATCAGGTATGTGGGAGGCAGGTGAAGCGCTGTATTAACTCAGTAAGGTGGTGTTAATGATCAGATTAGTTGATCAGGTATGTGTTGAAGCAGGTGAAGCGCTGTATTAACTCAGTAAGGTGGTGTTAATGATCAGATTAGTTGATCAGGTATGTATGAAGCAGGTGAAACGCTGTATTAACTCAGTAAGGTGGTGTTAATGATCAGATTAGTTGATCAGGTATGTGGGAAGCAGGTGAAGCGCTGTATTAACTAAGTAAGGTGGTGTTAATGATCAGATTAGTTGATCAGGTATGTGTGAAGCAGGTGAAGCGCTGTATTAACTCAGTAAGGTGGTGTTAATGATCACATTAGTTGATCAGGTATGTGTGAAGCAGGTGAAGTGCTGTATTAACTCAGTAAGGTGGTGTTAATAATCAGATTAGTTGATCAGGTATGTGTTGAAGCAGGTGAAGCGCTGTATTAACTCAGTAAGGTGGTGTTAATGATCAGATTAGTTGATCAGGTATGTGTTGAAGCAGGTGAAGCGCTGTATTAACTCAGTAAGGTGGTGTTAATGATCAGATTAGTTGATCAGGTATGTGGGAAGCAGGTGAAGCGCTGTATTAACTCAGTAAGGTGGTGTTAATGATCAGATTAGTTGATCAGGCATGTATGAAGCAGGTGAAGCGCTGCATTAACTCAGTAAGGTGGTGTTAATGATCAGATTAGTTGATCAGGTATGTATGAAGCAGGTGAAGCGCTGTATTAACTCAGTAATGTGGTGTTAATGATCAGATTAGTTGATCATGTATGTATGAAGCAGGTGAAGCGCTGTATTAACTCAGTAAGGTGGTGTTAATGATCAGATTAGTTGATCAAGTATGTGGGAAGCAGGTGAAGTGCTGTATTAACTCAGTAAGGTGGTGTTAATGATCAGATTAGTTGATCAGGTATGTGGGAAGCAGGTGAAACGCTGTATTAACTCAGTAAGGTGGTTTTAATGATCAGATTAGTTGATCAGGTATGTGGGAAGCAGGTGAAGCGCTGTATTAACTCAGTAAGGTGGTGTTAATGATCAGATTAGTGGGATCAGGTATGTGGGAAGCAGGTGAGGCGCTGTATTAACTCAGTAAGGTGGTGTTAATGATCAGATTAGTTGATCAGGTATGTATGAAGCAGGTGAAATGCTATATTAACTCAGTAAGGTGGTGTTAATGATTAGATTAGTTGGATCAGGTATGTGGGAAGCAGGTGAAGCGCTGTATTAACTCAGTAATGTGGTGTTAATGATCAGATTAGTTGATCAGGTATGTGGCAAGCAGGTGAGGCGCTGTATTAACTCAGTAAGGTGGTGTTAATGATCAGATTAGTTGATCAGGTATGTGTTGAAGCAGGTGAAGCGCTGTATTAACTCAGTAAGGTGGTGTTAATGATCAGATTAGTTGATCAGGTATGTGTTGAAGCAGGTGAAGCGCTGTATTAACTCAGTAAGGTGGGCTTAATGATCAGATTAGTTGGATCAGGTATGTGTTGAAGCAGATGAAGCGCTGTATTAACTCAGTAAGGTGGTGTTAATGATCAGATTAGTTGATCAGGTATGTGTTGAAGCAGGTGAAGCGCTGTATTAACTCAGTAAGGTGGTGTTAATGATCAGATTAGTTGATCAGGTATGTGTTGAAGCAGGTGAAGCGCTGTATTAACTCAGTGAGGTGGTGTTAATGATCAGATTAGTTGGATCAGGTATGTATGAAGCAGGTGAAACGCTGTATTAACTCAGTAAGGTGGTGTTAATGATCAGATTAGTTGATCAGGTATGTGGGAAGCAGGTGAAGCGCTGTATTAACTAAGTAAGGTGGTGTTAATGATCACATTAGTTGATCAGGTATGTGGGAAGCAGGTGAAGCGCTGTATTAACTCAGTAAGGTGGTGTTAATGATCACATTAGTTGATCAGGTATGTGTGAAGCAGGTGAAGCGCTGTATTAACTCAGTAAGGTGGTGTTAATGATCACATTAGTTGATCAGGTATGTGTGAAGCAGGTGAAGTGCTGTATTAACTCAGTAAGGTGGTGTTAATAATCAGATTAGTTGATCAGGTATGTGTTGAAGCAGGTGAAGCGCTGTATTAACTCAGTAAGGTGGTGTTAATGATCAGATTAGTTGATCAGGTATGTGTTGAAGCAGGTGAAGCGCTGTATTAACTCAGCAAGGTGGTGTTAATGATCAGATTAGTTGATCAAGTATGTGGGAAGCAGGTGAAGTGCTGTATTAACTCAGTAAGGTGGTGTTAATGATCAGATTAGTTGATCAGGTATGTGGGAAGCAGGTGAAGCGCTGTATTAACTCAGTAAGGTGGTGTTAATGATCAGATTAGTTGATCAGGTATTTATGAAGCAGGTGAAGCGCTGTATTAACTCAGTAAGGTGGTGTTAATGATCAGATTAGTTGATCAAGTATGTGGGAAGCAGGTGAAGTGCTGTATTAACTCAGTAAGGTGGTGTTAATGATCAGATTAGTTGATCAGGTATGTATGAAGCAGGTGAAGCACTGTATTAACTCAGTAAGGTGGTGTTAATGATCAGATTAGTTGATCAGGTATGTATGAAGCAGGTGAAATGCTATATTAACTCAGTAAGGTGGTGTTAATGATTAGATTAGTTGGATCAGGTATGTGGGAAGCAGGTGAAGCGCTGTATTAACTCAGTAATGTGGTGTTAATGTTCAGATTAGTTGATCAGGTATGTGGCAAGCAGGTGAGGCGCTGTATTAACTCAGTAAGGTGGTGTTAATGATCAGATTAGTTGATCAGGTATGTGTGAAGCAGGTGAAGCGCTGTATTAACTCAGTAAGGTGGTGTTAATGATCAGATTAGTTGATCAGGTATGTGTTGAAGCAGGTGAAGCGCTGTATTAACTCAGTAAGGTGGGCTTAATGATCAGATTAGTTGGATCAGGTATGTGTTGAAGCAGATGAAGCGCTGTATTAACTCAGTAAGGTGGTGTTAATGATCAGATTAGTTGATCAGGTATGTGTTGAAGCAGGTGAAGCGCTGTATTAACTCAGTAAGGTGGTGTTAATGATCAGATTAGTTGATCAGGTATGTATGAAGCAGGTGAGGCGCTGTATTAACTCAGTAAGGTGGTGTTAATGATCAGATTAGTTGATCAGGTATATGGGAAGCAGGTGAAGCACTGTATTAACTCAGTAAGGTGGTGTTAATGATCAGATTAGTTGATCAGGTATGTGTTGAAGCAGGTGAAGCGCTGTATTAACTCAGTAATGTGGTGTTGATGATCAGATTAGTTGATCAGGCATGTATGAAGCAGGTGAAGCGCTGTATTAACTCAGTAAGGTGGTGTTGATGATCAGATTAGTTGATCAGGTATGTGGCAAGCAGGTGAGGCGCTGTATTAACTCAGTAAGGTGGTGTTAATGATCAGATTAGTTGATCAGGTATGTGGGAAGCAGGTGAGGCGCTGTATTAACTCAGTAAGGTGGTGTTAATGATCAGATTAGTTGATCAGGTATGTGGGAAGCAGGTGAAGCGCTGTATTAACTCAGTAAGGTGGTGTTAATGATCAGATTAGTTGATCAGGTATTTATGAAGCAGGTGAAGCGCTGTATTAACTCAGTAAGGTGGTGTTAATGATCAGATTAGTTGATCAAGTATGTGGGAAGCAGGTGAAGTGCTGTATTAACTCAGTAAGGTGGTGTTAATGATCAGATTAGTTGATCAGGTATGTGTGAAGCAGGTGAAGCACTGTATTAACTCAGTAAGGTGGTTTTAATGATCAGATTAGTTGATCAGGTATGTATGAAGCAGGTGAAAAGCTATATTAACTCAGTAAGGTGGTGTTAATGATCAGATTAGTTGATCAGGTATGTGGGAAGCAGGTGAAGCGCTGTATTAACTCAGTAATGTGGTGTTAATGTTCAGATTAGTTGATCAGGTATGTGGCAAGCAGGTGAGGCGCTGTATTAACTCAGTAAGGTGGTGTTAATGATCAGATTAGTTGATCAGGTATGTGTGAAGCAGGTGAAGCGCTGTATTAACTCAGTAAGGTGGTGTTAATGATCAGATTAGTTGATCAGGTATGTGTTGAAGCAGGTGAAGCGCTGTATTAACTCAGTAAGGTGGGCTTAATGATCAGATTAGTTGGATCAGGTATGTGTTGAAGCAGATGAAGCGCTGTATTAACTCAGTAAGGTGGTGTTAATGATCAGATTAGTTGATCAGGTATGTGTTGAAGCAGGTGAAGCGCTGTATTAACTCAGTAGGTGGTGTTAATGATCAGATTAGTTGATCAGGTATGTATGAAGCAGGTGAGGCGCTGTATTAACTCAGTAAGGTGGTGTTAATGATCAGATTAGTTGATCAGGTATATGGGAAGCAGGGTGAAGCACTGTATTAACTCAGTAAGGTGGTGTTAATGATCAGATTAGTTGATCAGGTATGTGTTGAAGCAGGTGAAGCGCTGTATTAACTCAGTAATGTGGTGTTGATGATCAGATTAGTTGATCAGGCATGTATGAAGCAGGTGAAGCGCTGTATTAACTCAGTAAGGTGGTGTTGATGATCAGATTAGTTGATCAGGTATGTGGCAAGCAGGTGAGGCGCTGTATTAACTCAGTAAGGTGGTGTTAATGATCAGATTAGTTGATCAGGTATGTGGGAAGCAGGTGAGGCGCTGTATTAACTCAGTAAGGTGGTGTTAATGATCAGATTAGTTGATCAGGTATGTGGGAAGCAGGTGAAACGCTGTATTAACTCAGTAAGGTGGTGTTAATGATCAGATTAGTTGATCAGGTATGTGGGAAGCAGGTGAAGCGCTGTATTAACTCAGTAAGGTGGTGTTAATGATCAGATCAGTTGATCAGGTATGTGGGAAGCAGGTGAAACGCTGTATTAACTCAGTAATGTGGTGTTAATGATCAGATAAGTTGATAAGGTATGTGGCAAGCAGGTGAGGCGCTGTATTAACTCAGTAAGGTGGTGTTAATGATCAGATTAGTTGATCAGGTATGTGGGAAGCAGGTGAAACGCTGTATTAACTCAGTAATGTGGTGTTAATGATCAGATAAGTTGATAAGGTATGTGGCAAGCAGGTGAGGCGCTGTATTAACTCAGTAAGGTGGTGTTAATGATCAGATTAGTTGATCAGGTATGTGTTGAAGCAGGTGAAGCGCTGTATTAACTCAGTAAGGTGGTGTTAATGATCAGATTAGTTGATCAGGTATGTGGGAAGCAGGTGAAGCGCTGTATTAACTCAGTAAGGTGGTTTTAATGATCAGATTAGTTGATCAGGTATGTGGGAAGCAGGTGAAGCGCTGTATTAACTCAGTAAGGTGGTGTTAATGATCAGATTAGTTGATCAGGTATGTGGGAAGCAGGTGAAGCGCTGTATTAACTCAGTAATGTGGTGTTGATGATCAGATTAGTTGATCAGGCATGTATGAAGCAGGTGAAGCGCTGCATTAACTCAGTAAGGTGGTGTTAATGATCAGATTAGTTGATCAGGTATGTATGAAGCAGGTGAAGCGCTGTATTAACTCAGTAATGTGGTGTTAATGATCAGATCAGTTGATCAGGTATGTATGAAGCAGGTGAAGCGCTGTATTAACTCAGTAATGTGGTGTTGATGATCAGATTAGTTGATCATGTATGTATGAAGCAGGTGAAGCGCTGTATTAACTCAGTAATGTGGTGTTAATGATCAGATCAGTTGATCAGGTATATGGGAAGCAGGTGAAGCGCTGTATTAACTCAGTAAGGTGGTGTTAATGATCAGATTAGTTGATCAGGTATGTGGAAAACAGGTGAAACGCTGTATTAACTCAGTAATGTGGTGTTAATGATCAGATTAGTTGATCAGGTATGTATGAAGCAGGTGAAACGCTGTATTAACTCAGTAAGGTGGTGTTAATGATCAGATTAGTTGATCAGGTATGTATGAAGCAGGTGAAGCGCTGTATTAACTCAGTAAGGTGGTGTTGATGATCAGATTAGTTGTTCAGGTATGTGGGAAGCAGAAGAAGCGCTGTATTAACTCAGTAAGGTGGTGTTAATGATCAGATTAGTTGATCAGGTATGTGGGAAGCAGGTGAAACGCTGTATTAACTCAGTAAGGTGGTTTAATGATCAGATTAGTTGATCAGGTATGTATGAAGCAGGTGAAATGCTATATTAACTCAGTAAGGTGGTGTTAATGATCAGATTAGCTGATCAGGTATGTGTTGAAGCAGGTGAAGCGCTGTATTAACTCAGTATGGTGGTGTTAATGATCAGATTAGTTGATCAGGTATGTGGCAAGCAGGTGAGGCGCTGTATTAACTCAGTAAGGTGGTGTTAATGATCAGATTAGCTGATCAGGTATGTGTTGAAGCAGGTGAAGCGCTGTATTAACTCAGTAAGTGGTGTTAATGATCAGATTAGTTGATCAGGTAATGTGTTGAAGCAGGTGAAGCGCTGTATTAACTCAGTAAGGTGGGCTTAATGATCAGATTAGTTGGATCAGGTATGTGTTGAAGCAGATGAACGCTGTATTAACTCAGTAAGGTGGTGTTAATGATCAGATTAGTTGATCAGGTATGTGTTGAAGCAGGTGAAGCGCTGTATTAACTCAGTAAGGGTGGTGTTAATGATCAGATTAGTTGATCAGGTATGTATGAAGCAGGTGAGGCGCTGTATTAACTCAGTAAGGTGGTGTTAATGATCAGATTAGTTGATCAGGTATATGGGAAGCAGGTGAAGCACTGTATTAACTCAGTAAGGTGGTGTTAATGATCAGATTAGTTGATCAGGTATGTTTGAAAGCAGAGGTGTAAGCGTCTGTATTAACTCAGTAAGGATGTGGGTTGATGATCAGATTAGTTGATCAGGCATGTATGAAGCAGGTGAAGCGCTGTATTAACTCAGTAAGTGGGTGTTGATGATCAGATTAGTTGATCAGGTATGTGGCAAGCAGGTGAGGCGCTGTATTAACTCAGTAAGGTGGGTGTTAATGATCAGATTAGTGATCAGGTATGTGGGAAGCAGGTGAGGCGCTGTATTAACTCAGTAAGGTGGTGTTAATGATCAGATTAGTTGATCAGGTATGTGGGAAGCAGGTGAAACGCTGTATTAACTCAGGTAAGGTGGTGTTAATGATCAGATTAGTTGATCAGGTATGTGGGAAGCAGTGAAGCGCTGTATTAACTCAGTAAGGTGGTGTTAATGATCAGATCAGTCGATCAGGTATGTGGGAAGCAGGTGAACGCTGTATTAACTCAGTAAGGTGGTGTTAATGATCAGATAGTTGATCAGGTATGTGGCAAGCAGGTGAGGCGCTGTATTAACTCAGTAAGGGGTGTTAATGATCAGATAAGTTGATCAGGTATGTGGAAAGCAGGTGAAGCGCTGTATTAACTCAGTAATGTGGTGTTAATGATCAGATTAGTTGATCAGGTATGTG
>JAJQXZ010000093.1:0-5000 GCA_021613375.1 Megaleporinus macrocephalus
CGTGTGTGTGCGTGTGTGTGCGTGTGTCTGTGTGTGTGTGTGTGAAAGTGTGTGTGTGCATTTGTGTGTGTGTGTGTGTGTGTGTGTGTGTGTGTGTGTGTGTGTGTGTGTGTTAACCTGTTGTTTGCAAACCTACAAGTAACACATCACATTTAGTTAATGGGAGCGGTTACCATGGTGACCGCATCCCACTGAGACACTATCTACAGGAGAAAGAGAGAGAGTGAAGGGGGGGGGGGGTACACTACCTGTGTACCTGTACACAGGTAGGTGAAGGGTACCTGTGTACCTGTACACAGGTAGGTGAAGGCAGTGTTACAGTTCACCTGTACACAGGTAGGTGAAGGTAGTGTTACAGTTCACCTGTACACAGGTAGATGAAGGTAGCGTTACAGTTTACCTGTACACAGGTAGGTGAAGGTAGTATTACAGTTTACCTGTACACAGGTAGGTGAAGGTAGTATTACAGTTTACCTGTACACAGGTAGGTGAAGGTAGTGTTACAGTTCACCTGTACACAGGTAGATGAAGGTAGCGTTACAGTTTACCTGTACACAGGTAGGTGAAGGTAGTATTACAGTTTACCTGTACACAGGTAGGTGAAGGTAGTATTACAGTTTACCTGTACACAGGTAGGTGAAGGTAGTGTTATAGTTTATCTGTACACAGGTAGGTGAAGGTAGTGTTACAGTTCACCTGTACACAGGTAGATGAAGGTAGTGTTACAGTTCACCTGTACACAGGTAGGTGAAGGTAGTGTTACAGTTCACCTGTACACAGGTAGGTGAAGGTAGTGCTACAGTTTACCTGTACACAGGTAGGTGAAGGTAATGTTACAGTTTACCTGTACACAGGTAGGGTTACACCTGCACAAACACCTGCAGACTGACAAACACCTGCACAAACACCTGCAGACTGACAAACACCTGCACAAACACCTGCACACAGACAAACACCTGCACACAGACAACACCTGCACAAACACCTGCACACAGACAAACACCTGCACACAGACAAACACCTGCACACAGACAAACACCTGCAAAAACACCTGCACACAAACACCTGCACAAACACCTGCACACAGACAAACACCTGCACACAGACAAACACCTGCACAAACACCTGCACACAGACAAACACCTGCGCACAGACAAACACCTGCGCACAGACAAACACCTGCACAAACACCTGCACACAGACAAACACCTGCACAAACACCTGCACACAGACAAACACATGCACACAGACAAACACCTGCACACAAACACCTGCACACAAACACCTGCACAAACACCTGCACGCAGACAAACACCTGCACACAGAAACACACCTGCACAGACAAACACCTGCACACAGACAAACACCTGCACAAACACCTGCACACAAACACCTTCACAAACGCCTGCACACAGACAAACACCTGCACAAACACCTGCACACAGACAAACACCTGCACACAAACACCTGCAAAAACACCTGCAGACAAACACCTGCACACAGACAAACACCTGCACACAGACAAACACCTGCAAAAACACCTGCACACAGACAAACACCTGCAAAAACACCTGCACACAGACAAACACCTGCGCACAGACAAACACCTGCACAAACACCTGCACACAGACAAACACCTGCACACAGACAAACACCTGCACAAACACCTGCACACAGACAAACACCTGCACAAAAACTTACACACAGACAAACACCTGCAAAAACACCTGCACACAGACAAACACCTGCACACAGACAAACACTTGCACAAACACCTGCACACAGATAAACACTTGCACAAACACCCACACAGATAAACACCTGCACACAAACACCAGCACAAACACCTGCACAAACACCTGCACACAAACACCCGCTCACAGACAAACACCTGCACACAGACAAACACCTGCACAAACACCTGCACACAGACAAACACCTGCACACAAACACCTGCACAAACACCTGCACACAGACAAACACCTGCACACAGACAAAGACCTGCACAAACACCTGCACACAAATAAACACCTGCACACAAACACCTGCACACAAACACCTGCACAAACACCTGCACGCAGACAAACACCTGCACACAGACAAACACCTGCACACAGACAAAGACCTGCACAAACACCTGCACACAAATAAACACCTGCACACAAACGCCTGCACACAGACAAACACCTGCACAAACACCTGCACACAGACAAACACCTGCACACAGACAAACACCTGCACAAGCACCTGCACACAAACACCTGCACACAAACACCTGCACACAGACAAAGACCTGCACAAACACCTGCACGCAGACAAACACCTGCACACAGAACAACACCTGCACACAAACACCTGCACAGACAAACACCTGCACACAAACACCTGCACAGACAAACACCTGCACACAGACAAACACCTGCACAAACACCTGCACACAGGATAACAGAGTCTATGACCACTAAACCACACAGTATCCCACCCCCTTCACCTCCCACCTCTCCACCCCCCACCTCTCAACTGATAATCTCTCTTCTGCTTCTCTGCTGCTGTTTCAACTCTCCCCATCCTGCAGGATACCAATCCTGCTCCTCCTGTCCTGCTCCTCCTGTCCTGCTCCTCCTGTCCTGCCCCCTTGAGCGCAGAAATCAATTACCATGGCTGTCTGAGAGCAGGCAGGTCATCTCGCCGTCCATTCACTCCTCCTCTCCTATCGCTCTGCTCCTCTCTTATCTGCCTCTTCTCTACAGTGTGTATTTCAGTCCTGCCTGTTCTGTTCATCCTTCTGTTCACTCCCAACTTCTCCTCTCCTCTCCTCTCCCCACCTCTCCTCTCCCCACTTCTCCTTTCCTCTCCTCTCCCCACCTCTCCTCTTCTCTCCTCTCCCCACCTCTCCTCTCCTCTCCCCACTTCTCTCCTCTCCCCACTTTTCCTCTCCTCTCCCCACTTCTCCTCTCCTCTCCCCTCCTCTCCCAACTTCTCCTCTCCTCTCCTCTCCCCACCTCTCCTCTCCCCTCTTCTCCTTTCCTCTCCTCTCCCCACCTCTCCTCTCCTCTCCTCTCCCCACTTCTCCTCTCCTCTCCCCTCCTCTCCCCACTTCTCCTCTCCTCTCCTCTCCCGATTTCTCCTCTCCCCACTTCTCCCCTCCTCTCCCCACTTCTCCTCTCCTCTCCCGATTTCTCCTCTCCTTACTTCTCCTCTCCTCTCCCCACTTCTCCTCTCCTCTCCCCACTTCTCCTCTCCTCTCCCCACTTCTCCTCTCCTCTCCTTCCCCTCCTCTCCGGCCTGTATCCTCTATTGTTGGCTTAAGCATGTTTATAATTCTGTCCACATCAGCGGCTCTGCAGCAGCTTTCACCCCTAAATTAGATAATCATACAGCGAACACACGGAACACCCTCCAGAGCTGCAGCTGAAACAGTAACCGTGGCAACCCTTCTAGTCATCAATGTCCAAAATATCACCTACCCCTAACCACGCCCCCCCACGTCCCCTTACACCCCACTCCCTTAAACACCCTCAATAAACACTCCTATACACTAGAATATGATATATTAGTCTATAAACACCCTCAATAAACACTCCTATACACTAGAATAGGAGATATTAGTCCATAAACACCCTCAATAAACACTCCTATACACTAGAATAGGAGATATTAGTCCATAAACACCCTCAATAAACACCCCTATACACTAGAATAGGAGATATTAGTCTATAAACACCCTCAATAAACACTCCTATACACTAGAATAGGAGATATTAGTCCATAAACACCCTCAATAAACACTCCTATACACTAGAATAGGAGATATTAGTCCATAAACACCCTCAATAAACAATCGTATACACTAGAATAGGAGATATTAGTTTATAAACACCCTCAATAAACACTCCTATACACTAGAAAAGGAGATATTAGTCTATAAACACTCTCAATAAACACTCCTCTTTACTCAGATCTCTGAACAAAGAGTGATGTCTGTATTTGTGACTGAAGGTGAAGAAGAGTGTTTTACCTGGAACATGACTCTGCAGTGCTCCTCAGGCTTCTGAACCACACACATATTACAGCCCATCCTGGAGCTTCACGTTCAGTCTCACAAGGGTTAAGGTTAGAGACCCTGCTCTCCTCCTCCTCCTCCTCCCTGCAGCTCCCTGCCCTCCACAGGGCCTATCCAGAGACGTATACAACAACAACAGAAAAGGACCTCCAGAAGCACTAAATGAGGTCACAGTATCTGAGGAGAATCCATCTCAGTCTGGAGTTACATCATCTGTTCAGTCCAGCGCTGAGCCAGAGAAGCTCCGGCGCACGGTCAGGCCGGCAAAGTCCACCTTCAGCACCAACCAGTACATCCATCTGATGAGGCTTCTGTAGCAATTCAGAGTTAATCAGAGCCAGCAGTGAAGACCAGAGCCTCGCAGGTGCTTTCACACTCGCTGCCGTGCGACCAGCTCACCTGTGAACAGTCTATACTTCTGGTGATCATGGGGGAACTCTGGAAGCTCCAGAAGATCTCAGCACTGCTGAAACTGCTGGACATGCACAGCGGCTGAGTCTTTCAGAGAAGGTCCAGCTTTCTCCTGAAGTTACTCTGTTTGAAGACCAGTCCCACCCTCACAACACAACACTTTCATATCTCACTCCTCCGGTGAGTGAACATGGACCTGCTCCGTCCTGCACCTGTCGCCTCCCTCTAACCTCTAAACCCCACACTCACTGGTCTGACGCTGGTCTGGCACTGGTCTGGTGTTGGTCTGGTGCAAGTCTGGCGCAGGTCTGGTGGTGGTCGGCGGCTGGTCTGGAACTGGTCTGGTGCTGGTCTGGCGCTGGTCTGGTGCAGGTCTGGTGCAGGTCTGGCGATGGTCTGGTGCAGGTCTGGCGATGGTCTGGTGCTGGTCTGGCGCTGGTCTGGTGCAGGTCTGGTGCTGGTCTGGTGCTGGTCTGGTGCTGGTCTGGTGCAGGTCTGGCGATGGTCTGGTGCAGGTCTGGCGATG
>JAJQXZ010000093.1:12500-22204 GCA_021613375.1 Megaleporinus macrocephalus
CTCCAGAACACCAGACCCTGTGCTCCAGACCCTCAGCCTCCACACAAACACCCCCACACACTGACACCAGCAACAGAGTTACCTCAAGCCCTCCCAGCTCAGACATCCTCAGCCCCCCTCACCAGCCAGACCCACCTGAAAAGGGGGGTGACCCACCTCCACACACCCAGAAACCTCCTGTTGAGCCCACGCCTCCCCCACAGCCCACTACTGCCACATCAGCAAAGCAGAAGCCTCATGTGGTGCTACTTATGGACTCGAACAGAAGGTTCCTTGACCCCCAGAAGCTCTTCCCTGGACATACGATAACAGCAAAACGCTGCAGCACCACTAGCCACGCCCACCAGCTTCTAAAGAAGGAGACCCTCGGGTGTCCTCAGTGTATAATCATCCACACAGGCACTAATGACCTCCACACCCAGCGGAGCAATACAGCAGAGGCAGTAAGGAAGGTGGCAGAGAGAGCCAGCACAGAGTTCCCCGAGAGCCGCATCATCATCTCTACTCTGCTGGCACGTTCCGACACTCCTCCTCATGATCAGCAGCATCAACGCGGAGATCAGCAGAGGATGTGCCACTCTACCCAACGTCCACCTGGCCTACCACCACTCCATCTCACCCCGCCACATGTACGACGGGCTTCATCTTCATGAGGATGGAACGAAGACCCTGAAAGATGCAGCTCTGGGCCGCAACACGGTTACACCACGCTTCACTCCACCTGCAGGCTCCCCTAGACCACCCCCCTGTATATCCCAGGATATGCCCCGATGTCACCTGCCAGGTCAGCAGGCCCTGGGCTCCTCACACCCACCCTTCTGTTTCCCCATACCTACCTGCATCCACACCAGCCGCACACTCACCTGCTGCTCCACACCCCCCCACCAAGAAGGAGAAACCTAAGTCATCACCTGTGAGGAAGCCCCCCCCACGACAAAGGCCACAGAGCTATGCTGCTGCAGTGGCACAGCCCCCACCCCCCTTACCCAAAGCCCCCCCATCAGCTACAAATGAGCTAGGGGAAATAAAAGAGATGCTTTACAGCCTGTGTTCAAGACTGCTGCTGAAATAAGAGCAATGTCAAAAAAAAAAAAAAAAAATCTGCACTGTTTATCAAACATATAGCTAAATTACACTGTTGAATATTTCCTGAAATAATATTTCTAAATAGCTTATACTAGACGTTTTCTTCTGTTATGTCTCACAATGTAGACCTAATTGATTTGTATTTTAAAGTTGGTATAAATGCACTCATTTCATATCAGTTGTTGGAACATCCAGGGTCTCTACTCCTCAGCGTTTGGTCTGAAGAGTAGAGATCCTGACTTTAGAAAGAACATTGAAGGTGTAGATGTCCTCGTTCTCACAGAGACGTGGTGTCGTGAAGACATGTCCACTCACTGTCCTTAGGCTACTGTGAGGTTATTGTGCCCTCAATCAAATTAAGTTCAGTCCAGCGCGGTCGAGATTCTGGAGGCTTTTTGTTGTGGTACAGAGAAGAACTGGCCACAAACATCACAGCAGTAAAACCAGTGAAATCTCACTGCTGGCTAAAACTACATAAACAGATCGGCCTATCAGAGACAGACACATACCTGTGTGCTGTCTACACTCCTCCAGTAGAATCTCCACATTACAACGAGGAGTACATCAGCAGCCTCCACACAGAGATCAGCCGTTTCCAGGGAAATGTGCTGCTGTGTGGAGATTTTAATGCTAGAACTGGATCAATGTTAGACTATGTAGACTCACAGGGCAATAAACATGTGTTCGGTCAGAACTCTCCGTGCCTCACACCGGCCCTCAGAATCAGAACCAGCCTGGACTGCTCTGTAAATAAGAGCGGTAAAGAGTTAGTGCATCTCTGTCGAGCCTCAGGTCTGTACATGCTTAACGGCAGGATCAGAGGAGACTCTCTCGGGAGGTTCACGTATTGTTCAGCTCTTGGAGCTAGTGTAGTAGATTATGCCATCACTGACATGGATCCCTCCTCCTTCAACGCATTCACTGTCCGACAGCAAACTCCTCTATCAGACCACAGCCAAATTAATGTGTACCTGAAATGGTCACATCAACCCAAACAAGCAACAGCAGAGTCCAGTAAGCTGTACACAGTCCACAGGACCTACAGATGGGCTCCAGATAGTGCGGAGAAATTTATCCATGCACTTAAATCAGTTCCCGTATCAACAAAATCACTAACTTTATTAACAACAATTTTGAAAATAATAAGGAAAGTGTAAATCATGCTGTAAATGAAATGAACAGCATTCTACACATAGCATCTTCTATGGCTGACCTACAAAAAAACAAACGTAAAGATAAAAAACTGAAAAAAGAAAAATGGTTTGATTATGAATGTCAATCGATTAGAAAAGAATTAAGAAAATTGTCAAATCTAAAACACAGACAACCAGAAGATCAGGACCTAAGAAAAAATACTGTGATACCCTTAAACAGTATAAACACTCAATCAGAACCAAAAAACTAAACTATACAAATAAAACACTCAGAGACAGAAGATTCTATTAAACACAATCAGTTCTGGAGATGTGGAATAACTTGAGCAAAACAAAACCACAAGAAGTTCCACACAGAACAGTGAAATCTGGAAAAATCATTTTGAAAATCTGTATAATAAAAAAATCTCAAAGAAAGGACTAAATTCCAATTACAATCTGATCACACAAAAATTACAGTCACTCGAATGTGCAATCAAAGACAATCAGAACCCTCTCGATTATCCAATAACACAGATCTGACTCAAAAACTCAAATCATTCAAATCTAAAAAAGCTTGTGGCCCTGACAGCATCAGAAACGAAATGCTAAAAAACAGCACTCCTGAGCTGCAGGGGGCAGTGCTCAAATTATTCAACCTCGTCCTGAGTTCAGGATGTTTTCCTGACATCTGGAGTCAAGGACTCATCACCCCAATCCATAAGAGTGGAGACAAATCGGACCCCAACAGTTTCAGAGGCGTCTGTGTGAGCAGTAATCTGGGGAAAGTGTTTAATAACATTTTAAATAACAGAATTCTGTCTTTCCTTACCGAACACGACGTCCTGAGCAAGAATCAGACCGACTTCCTTCCAAATCACAGAACTACTGACCACATCTACACCCTGCACACCCTGATCCACCAACACGTACATCAGACCAGAAATGGAAAAATCTTCGCCTGTTTCGTAGATTTTAAGAAGCATTGGATTCTATTTGGCAGGAAGGACTATTACAAACTTCTAGAGAACGGTGTAGGGGTAAAGTTTATGACATCATCAAATCGATGTATTTGGGAAACAAATGTGGAGTAAAAATTGGAGACAAACACACAGAATTCTTCACTCCGAACAGAGGAGTGAGGCAGGGCTGCAGTCTGAGTCCAACACTCTTTAATATCTACATTAACGAGTTAGCGGTGCAGCTGGAACAGTCTGCAGCCCCTGGTCTCCTCTGCAGGACGGGGAGGTGAAGTTCCTGCTCTACGCAGACCACCTGGTGCTGCTGTCCCCGAGCGCACAGGGGCTACAGCAGCACCTGGACCTGCTGGAGCAGTACTGCCAGAACTGGGCCCTGGCAGTAAACATGAAGAAGACCAGAGTTATGGTCTTCCAAAAGAAGCCCAGATGTCAGGAACACAGATACCAGTTCAGTCTGGGCAGCACCGCCCTGGAGCACGCTGCAGTGCACGTACCTCGCCTCGTTATCACCGCCTCAGTTTCAGTACAGCACTGAACGCACTAAACGATAAAGCTCATCGAGCAACGTACGCCATCAGGAGGAAACTCTACAGTATCGACATTCCCATTCCAATCTGGTGTAGAATATTCCATAGTGTGATTCAGCCCATTGCGCTGTATGGAAGTGAGGTATGGGGTCCACTCAGTCAGCACAGCTACAATAGATGGACAAGCATCCAACAGAAGCCCTGCATGCAGAATTCTGCAGAATGATCTAAAAGTCCAGAGGAACTCCTACCAACACAAGCAGGGCAGAATTAGGCCGATTCCCATTAATATCCAAAAACGATCATTAATATCCAAAAACGATCATCAATATCCAAAAACGATCATTAATATCCAAAAACGAGCTCTAAATTTCTGGATGCACCTGAAGACAAGTCCCAGTGATACACTGCATTTCACAGAGTTACAGAGCCAAAACCTGAACCCTGAGAAGAGCCTCCTCAGTCAGCTGGTCCTGAGGCTTATTACCCTCTAACAGATACTAACAGACAGCAGCCTCAGCCCAGCACTGCTCTACCCCCCAAACCCAACATCAGACACATCACCAAACACAGTCAGACACAGTATCTGGAACATCAGACACATCACCAAACACAGTCAGACACAGTATCTGGAACATCAGACACATCACCAAACACAGTCAGACACAGTATCTGGAACATCAGACACATCACCAAACACAGTCAGACACAGTATCTGGAACATCAGACACATCACCAAACACAGTCAGACACAGTATCTGGAACATCAGACACATCACCAAACACAGTCAGACACAGTATCTGGAACATCAGACACATCACCAAACACAGTCAGACACAGTATCTGGAACATCAGACACATCACCAAACACAGTCAGACACAGTATCTGGAACATCAGACACATCACCAAACACAGTCAGACACAGTATCTGGAACATCAGACACATCACCAAACACAGTCAGACACAGTATCTGGAACATCAGACACATCACCAAACACAGTCAGACACAGTATCTGGAACATCAGACACATCACCAAACACAGTATCTGGAACATCAGACACATCACCAAACACAGTCAGACACAGTATCTGGAACATCAGACACATCACCAAACACAGTCAGACACAGTATCTGGAACATCAGACACATCACCAAACACAGTCAGACACAGTATCTGGAACATCAGACACATCACCAAACACAGTATCTGGAACATCAGACACATCACCAAACACAGTCAGACACAGTATCTGGAACATCAGACACATCACCAAACACAGTCAGACACAGTATCTGGAACATCAGACACATCACCAAACACAGTCAGACACAGTATCTGGAACATCAGACACATCACCAAACACAGTCAGACACAGTATCTGGAACATCAGACACATCACCAAACACAGTCAGACACAGTATCTGGAACATCAGACACATCACCAAACACAGTCAGACACAGTATCTGGAACATCAGACACATCACCAAACACAGTCAGACACAGTATCTGGAACATCAGACACATCACCAAACACAGTCAGACACAGTATCTGGAACATCAGACACATCACCAAACACAGTCAGACACAGTATCTGGAACATCAGACACATCACCAAACACAGTCAGACACAGTATCTGGAACATCAGACACATCACCAAACACAGTCAGACACAGTATCTGGAACATCAGACACATCACCAAACAGACTCAGACATAATATCTGGAACATCAGGCACATCACCAAACACAGTCAGACACAGTATCTGGAACATCAGACACATCACCAAACACAGTCAGACACAGTATCTGGAACATCAGACACATCACCAAACACAGTCAGACACAGTATCTGGAACATCAGACACATCACCAAACACAGTATCTGGAACATCAGACACATCACCAAACACAGTCAGACACAGTATCTGGAACATCAGACACATCACCAAACACAGTATCTGGAACATCAGACACATCACCAAACACAGTCAGACACAGTATCTGGAACATCAGACACATCACCAAACACAGTCAGACACAGTATCTGGAACATCAGACACATCACCAAACACAGTCAGACACAGTATCTGGAACATCAGACACATCACCAAACACAGTATCTGGAACATCAGACACATCACCAAACACAGTCAGACACAGTATCTGGAACATCAGACACATCACCAAACACAGTCAGACACAGTATCTGGAACATCAGACACATCACCAAACACAGTCAGACACAGTATCTGGAACATCAGACACATCACCAAACACAGTCAGACACAGTATCTGGAACATCAGACACATCACCAAACACAGTCAGACACAGTATCTGGAACATCAGACACATCACCAAACACAGTCAGACACAGTATCTGGAACATCAGACACATCACCAAACACAGTCAGACACAGTATCTGGAACATCAGACACATCACCAAACACAGTCAGACACAGTATCTGGAACATCAGACACATCACCAAACACAGTCAGACACAGTATCTGGAACATCAGACACATCACCAAACACAGTATCTGGAACATCAGACACATCACCAAACACAGTCAGACACAGTATCTGGAACATCAGACACATCACCAAACAGACTCAGACATAATATCTGGAACATCAGACACATCACCAAACACAGTCAGACACAGTATCTGGAACATCAGACACATCACCAAACACAGTCAGACACAGTATCTGGAACATCAGACACATCACCAAACACAGTATCTGGAACATCAGACACATCACCAAACACAGTCAGACACAGTATCTGGAACATCAGACACATCACCAAACACAGTATCTGGAACATCAGACACATCACCAAACACAGTCAGACACAGTATCTGGAACATCAGACACATCACCAAACACAGTCAGACACAGTATCTGGAACATCAGACACATCACCAAACACAGTCAGACACAGTATCTGGAACATCAGACACATCACCAAACTCAGTATCTGGAACATCAGACACATCACCAAACACAGTCAGACACAGTATCTGGAACATCAGACACATCACCAAACACAGTATCTGGAACATCAGACACATCACCAAACACAGTCAGACACAGTATCTGGAACATCAGACACATCACCAAACACAGTCAGACACAGTATCTGGAACATCAGACACATCACCAAACACAGTCAGACACAGTATCTGGAACATCAGACACATCACCAAACACAGTCAGACACAGTATCTGGAACATCAGACACATCACCAAACACAGTCAGACACAGTATCTGGAACATCAGACACATCACCAAACACAGTCAGACACAGTATCTGGAACATCAGACACATGACCAAACACAGTATCTGGAACATCAGACACATCACCAAACACAGTATCTGGAACATCAGACACATCACCAAACACAGTCAGACACAGTATCTGGAACATCAGACATATCACCAAACACAGTCAGACACAGTATCTGGAACATCAGCACATCACCAAACACAGTCAGACACAGTATCTGGAACATCAGACACATCACCAAACACAGTCAGACACAGTATCTGGAACATCAGACACATCACCAAACACAGTCAGACACAGTATCTGGAACATCAGACACATCACCAAACACAGTCAGACACAGTATCTGGAACATCAGACAC
Source organism: Megaleporinus macrocephalus (assembly GCA_021613375.1). Lineage (NCBI taxonomy): Eukaryota > Metazoa > Chordata > Actinopteri > Characiformes > Anostomidae > Megaleporinus > Megaleporinus macrocephalus. The sequence goes on from JAJQXZ010000093.1 coordinate 19,890, forward strand.
ATCACCAAACACAGTCAGACACAGTATCTGGAACATCAGGCACATCACCAAACACAGTCAGACACAGTATCTGGAACATCAGGCACATCACCAAACACAGTCAGACACAGTATCTGGAACATCAGACACATCACCAAACACAGTCAGACACAGTATCTGGAACATCAGACACATCACCAAACACAGTCAGACAGTATCTGGAACATCAGGCACATCACCAAACACAGTCAGACACAGTATCTGGAACATCAGACACATCACCAAACACAGTCAGACACAGTATCTGGAACATCAGACACATCACCAAACACAGTATCTGGAACATCAGACACATGACCAAACACAGTCAGACACAGTATCTGGAACATCAGACACATCACCAAACACAGTATCTGGAACATCAGACACATCACCAAACACAGTCAGACACAGTATCTGGAACATCAGACACATCACCAAACACAGTATCTGGAACATCAGACACATGACCAAACACAGTCAGACACAGTATCTGGAACATCAGACACATGACCAAACACAGTCAGACACAGTATCTGGAACATCAGACACATGACCAAACACAGTCAGACACAGTATCTGGAACATCAGACACATCACCAAACACAGTCAGACACAGTATCTGGAACATCAGACACATCACCAAACACAGTCAGACACAGTATCTGGAACATCAGACACATCACCAAACACAGTCAGACACAGTATCTGGAACATCAGACACATCACCAAACACAGTCAGACACAGTATCTGGAACATCAGACACATCACCAAACACAGTCAGACACAGTATCTGGAACATCAGACACATCACCAAACACAGTCAGACACAGTATCTGGAACATCAGACACATCACCAAACACAGTCAGACACAGTATCTGGAACATCAGACACATCACCAAACACAGTCAGACACAGTATCTGGAACATCAGACACATCACCAAACACAGTCAGACACAGTATCTGGAACATCAGGCACATCACCAAACACAGTCAGACACAGTATCTGGAACATCAGACACATCACCAAAACAGTCAGACACAGTATCTGGAACATCAGACACACACCAAACACAGTCAGACACAGTATCTGGAACATCAGACACATCACCAACACAGTATCTGGAACATCAGACACAACCAAACACAGTCAGACACAGTATCTGGAACATCAGACACATCACCAAACACAGTCATCTGGAACATCAGACACATCACCAAACACAGTCAGACACAGTATCTGGAACATCAGACACATCACCAAACACAGTCAGACACAGTATCTGGAACATCAGACACATCACCAAACACAGTCAGACACAGTATCTGGAACATCAGACACATCACCAAACACAGTATCTGGAACATCAGACACATCACCAAACACAGTCAGACACAGTATCTGGAACATCAGACACATCACCAAACACAGTCAGACACAGTATCTGGAACATCAGACACATCACCAAACACAGTCAGACACAGTATCTGGAACATCAGACACATCACCAAACACAGTCAGACACAGTATCTGGAACATCAGACACATCACCAAACACAGTCAGACACAGTATCTGGAACATCAGACACATCACCAAACACAGTCAGACACAGTATCTGGAACATCAGACACATCACCAAACACAGTCAGACACAGTATCTGGAACATCAGACACATCACCAAACACAGTCAGACACAGTATCTGGAACATCAGACACATCACCAAACACAGTCAGACACAGTATCTGGAACATCAGACACACCAAACACCAACACAGTATCTGGAACATCAGACACATCACCAAACACAGTCAGACACAGTATCTGGAACATCAGACACATCACCAAACACAGTCAGACACAGTATCTGGAACATCAGGCACATCACCAAACACAGTCAGACACAGTATCTGGAACATCAGACACATCACCAAACACAGTCAGACACAGTATCTGGAACATCAGACACATCACCAAACACAGTATCTGGAACATCAGACACATCACCAAACACAGTCAGACACAGTATCTGGAACATCAGACACATCACCAAACACAGTATCTGGAACATCAGACACATCACCAAACACAGTCAGACACAGTATCTGGAACATCAGACACATCACCAAACACAGTCAGACACAGTATCTGGAACATCAGACACATCACCAAACACAGTCAGACACAGTATCTGGAACATCAGACACATCACCAAACACAGTATCTGGAACATCAGACACATCACCAAACACAGTCAGACACAGTATCTGGAACATCAGACACATCACCAAAC
>JAJQXZ010000094.1:0-21854 GCA_021613375.1 Megaleporinus macrocephalus
GTGGTGATGTTAGGGATGTTGGGGTGGTTGATGTTAGGGGATGTTGGGGTGGTTGATGTTAGGGGATGTTGGGGTGGTTGATGTTAGGGGATGTTGGGGTGGTTGATGTTAGGGGATGTTGGGATGGTTGATGTTAGGGGATGTTGGGGTGGTTGATGTTAGGGGATGTTGTGGTTGATGTTAGGGGATGTTTGGGTGGTTGATGTTAGGGGATGTTGGGTGGTTGATGTTAGGGGTGGTTGATGTTAGGGGATGTTGGGGTGGTTGATGTTAGGGGATGTTTGGGTGGTTGATGTTAGGGGATGTTTGGGTGGTTGATGTTAGGGGATGTTTGGGTGGTTGATGTTAGGGGATGTTGGGGTGGTTGATGTTAGGGGATGTTTGGGTGGTTGATGTTAGGGGATGTTTGGGTGGTTGATGTTAGGGGATGTTTCCGTGGTTGATGTTAGGGGATGTTTGGGTGGTTGATGTTAGGGGATGTTTGGGTGGTTGATGTTAGTGGATGTTTGGGTGGTTGATGTTAGGGGATGTTTGGGTGGTTGATGTTAGGGGATGTTGTGGTGGTTGATGTTAGGGGATGTTGGGGTGGTTGATGTTAGGGGATGTTGGGATGGTTGATGTTAGGGGATGTTGGGGTGGTTGATGTTAGAGGATGTTGGGGTGGTTGATGTTAGGGGATGTTGGGGTGGTTGATGTTAGGGGATGTTGGGGTGGTTGATGTTAGAGGATGTTGGGGTGGTTGATGTTAGGGGATGTTGGGACGGCTGATGTTAGGGGATGTTGGGGTGGTTGATGTTAGGGGTGGGTGATGTTAGGGGATGTTGGGGTGGTTGATGTTAGGGGATGTTGGGGTGGTTGATGTTAGGGGATGTTTGGGTGGTTGATGTTAGGGGATGTTTGGGTGGTTGATGTTAGGGGATGTTTGGGTGGTTGATGTTAGGGGATGTTTGGGTGGTTGATGTTAGGGGATGTTGGGGTGGTTGATGTTAGAGGATGTTGGGGTGGTTGATGTTAGGGGATGTTGGGATGGCTGATGTTAGGGGATGTTTGGGTGGTTGATGTTAGGGGATGTTTGGGTGGTTGATGTTAGGGGATGTTTGGGTGGTTGATGTTAGGGGATGTTGGGGTGGTTGATGTTAGGGGATGTTGGGATGGTTGATGTTAGGGGATGTTGGGGTGGTTGATGTTAGGGGATGTTGGGGTGGTTGATGTTAGGGGATGTTGGGATGGTTGATGTTAGGGGATGTTGGGGTGGTTGATGTTAGGGGATGTTTGGGTGGTTGATGTTAGGGGATGTTGGGGTGGTTGATGTTAGGGGATGTTTGGGTGGTTGATGTTAGGGGATGTTTGGGTGGTTGATGTTAGAGGATGTTGGGACGGCTGATGTTAGGGGATGTTGGGACGGCTGATGTTAGGGGATGTTGGGGTGGTTGATGTTAGGGGATGTTGGGGTGGTTGATGTTAGGGGATGTTGGGGGACAGTCATTGTTAAATCAGGTCTTTGAAGTTGACTGTCCACTCTATTATTTATAAGTGATCAGATCAGATTTGTGTGTCCAGACATCACTGATCTATCTGCTGGTGACGTCGTAGGTGTCAGTAATTGTGTAGCTACGCTGGAGAAATGAATTTCAAATGCAACGCATCATCTCTCTCTCCACATGATCATTCCGTCGAGAGACAGTTTCCAGGCACAAGCAGGAGTCTCCAGCGCTGCTCTAGAACTGCTCTCTAGCGCTTCTCTAGCACTTTCTTCACTCTGGGTTTCACCTTCTTGTTGTTTGTTGTGTTGCAAGTGATGCACTTTAAATAGAGATATGAGCCTCCGGACTGAGACACATCATTGAGCATCAGATTGGAATCCCATTTTAAACCAAGTGGGTTTTCTGTCTAGACTATCTAAATCAAATCATTTTCATGGAAAAACTAATTATAATTAAATCTAACAGCAGCTCATATCGACTGTGTGTGGACTGAATGCAGTCCTGCTGACCACCTCGTCACCTGATCACTGTCTTTATTACTGCAACAGAATACACCCCCACTTTTACAGAACCCTGGTACGTGTATTCTGCTGCTACTCAACTCTGCTTACTAATCCTCATGAGGGGTTACCTCGCTTCAAGTTCTGTTAAAGAAAAAGGAAATGTTACTCATCAGTTTCCAGAGTGAGTGAGTGATTCCTCTGTAAGACCCGAGAGCTGAACGTACAGCAGCATTCCTGTAAGTGAGTAAGTGAGGTCACCACCATGTTCGGATCTCTAGTATTAATTTGACTACTAAAGGATCTGAGGCTCGTTTCTGTTTGATCCCTCGACAGAGCTGACGTGTCCGATAACAACGTGGAATTATCCTCATTAGAGGAATCTCAGAGCTCTAAACTCTGTTTAGTGGAACGAGAGCGTGTCAGTATTTAATGAGAGGGTATTTGTCTTGTTACAGAAGCTCCACCAAGATGAATATTCAACAATGACATGAACTCCTGATGGGAGCAGTCTCTACGCTCTAAAGCTGCTACACGACAGGAAGTCTACAAAAAGCAGCAGTTAGTCATTCCTGCAGTGAATAAAGGAAGCCCTACCGCAGAGCATCAACAGCGCCGAAGGTCCAAACCCACAGACCACAGAGAGAACCACCAGCAGGACTGAACACGGGAGGTGAAGAGGGTCAGTCTTTACTCCTGGAGGGCCACAACACTGCAGACTGATTCTGGAGGACCTTCAGCAACGTTAGAAACCTTAAATCCAGATTTAAGCCCTATAGAGAATATTTGGTCCAGTCAGAGTCCAGATTTAAACCCTATAGATAATATTTGGGCCAGTCAGAGTCCAGATTTAAACCCTATAGACAATATTCGGTCCAATCAGAGTCCAGATTGCAACCCTATAGAGAATATTGGTCCAGTCAGAGTCCAGATTTAAACCCTGTAGAGAATATTTGGTCCAGTGAGAGTCCAGATTTAAACCCTATAGATAATATTTGGTTCAGTCAGAGTCCAGATTTAAACCCTGTAGAGAATATTTGGTCCAGTCAGAGTCCAGATTTAAACCCTATAGAGAATATTTGGGCCAGTCAGAGTCCAGATTTAAACCCTATAGACAATATTCGGTCCAATCAGAGTCCAGATTGCAACCCTATAGAGAATATTTGGTCCAGTCAGAGTCCAGATTTAAACCCTTTAGAGAGAATTTGGTCCAGTCAGAGTCCAGATTTAAAACTTATAGAGAATATTTGGTCCAGAATCCAGATTTAAGCCCTATGGAGAATATTTGGTCCAGTCAGAGTCCAGATTTAAACCCTATAGATAATATTTGGTTCAGTCAGAGTCCAGATTTAAAACCTGTAGAGAATATTTGGTCCAGTCAGAGTCCAGATTTAAACCCTATAGAGAATATTTGGTCCAGTCAGGGTCCAGATTTAAACCCTATAGACAATATTCGGTCCAGTGAGAGTCCAGATTGCAACCCTATAGAGAATATTGGTCCAGTCAGAGTCCAGAATTAAACCCTGTAGAGAATATTTGGTCCAGTCAGAGTCCAGATTTAAATCCTATAAAGAATATTGGGTCCAGAGTCCAGATTTAAACCCTATAGAGAATATTTGGTCCAGAGTCCAGATTTAAACCCTATAAAGAATATTTGGTCCAGTCAGAGTCCAGATTTAAACTTTATAGAGAATATTTGGTCCAGTCAGAGTCCAGATTTAAACCCTATAGAGAATATTTGGTCCAGTCAGAGTCCAGATTTAAACCCTATAGAGAGAATTTGGTCCAGTCAGAGTCCAGATTTAAAACTTATAGAGTATATTTGGTCCAGAATCTAGATTTAAGCCCTATGGAGAATATTTGGTCCAGTCAGAGTCCAGATTTAAACCCTATAGATAATATTTGGTTCAGTCAGAGTCCAGATTTAAACCCTGTAGAGAATATTTGGTCCAGTCAGAGTCCAGATTTAAACCCTATAGAGAATATTTGGTCCAGTCAGAGTCCAGATTTAAACCCTATAGATAATATTCGGTCCAGTGAGAGTCCAGATTGCAACCCTATAGAGAATATTGGTCCAGTCAGAGTCCAGAATTAAACCCTGTAGAGAATATTTGGTCCAGTCAGAGTCCAGATTTAAACGCTATGAAGAATATTGGATCCAGAGTCCAGATTTAAACCCTATAGAGAATATTTGGTCCAGAGTCCAGATTTAAACCCTATAAAGCATGTTTGGTTCAGTCAGAGTCCAGATTTAGACCCTATAGAGAATATTTGGTCCAATCAGAGTCCAGATTTAAACCCTGTAGAGAACATTTGGTCCAGTCAGAGCCCAGATTTAAACTCGATTTAAATCTGGACTCTCACTGGACCAAATATTCTCTATAGGGTTTAATTCTGGACTCTGACTGGACCAATATTCTCTACAGGGTTTAATTCTGGACTCTGACTGGACCGAATATTCTCTATAGGGTTTAAATCTGGACTCTGACTGAACCAAATATTATCTATAGGGTTTAAATCTGGACTCTGACTGGACCAAATATTCTCTATAGGGCTTAAATCTGGACTCTGGACCAAATATTCTCTATAAGTTTTAAATCTGGACTCTGACTGGACCAAATTCTCTCTATAGGGTTTAAATCTGGACTCTGACTGGACCAAATATTCTCTATAGGGTTTAAATCTGGACTCTGATTGGACCAGATATTCTCTATATGGTTTAAATCTGGACTCTGATTGGACCAGATATTCTCTATAAGGAGAATATTATAGAGAATATTGGTCCAGTCAGAGTCCAGAATTAAACCCTATAAAGAATATTTGGTCCAGAGTCCAGATTTAAAACCTATAGAGAATATTTGGTCCAGAGTCCAGATTTAAACCTATAAAGAATATTTTGTCCAGTCAGAGTCCAGATTTAAACCCTATAGAGAATATTTGGTCCAATCAGATTCCAGATTTAAACCCTATAAAGAATATTTGACCCAGTCAGAGTCCAGATTTAAACCCTATATAGAATATTTGGTCCAATCAGAGTCCAGATTTAAACCCTATAGAGAATATTTGGTCCGGTCTAGAGTACAGATTTGAACCCTATAGAGAATATCTGGTCCAATCAGAGTCCAGAGTTAAACCCTATAGAGAATATTTGGTCCAGAGTCCAGATTTAAACCCTATAGAGAATATCTGGTCCAATCAGAGTCCAGATTTAAACCCTATAGAGAATATCTGGTCCAATCAGAGTCCAGATTGCAACCCTATAGAGAATATTTGGTCCAGTCAGAGTCCAGAATTAAACCCTGTAGAGTATATTTGGTCCAGTCAGAGTCCAGATTTAAACCCTATGAAGAATATTGGGTCCAGAGTACAGATTTAAACCCTATAGAGAATATTTGGTCCAGAGTCCAGATATAAACCCTATAAAGTATATTTGGTTCAGTCAGAGACCAGATTTAGACCCTATAGAGAATATTTGGTCCAATCCGAGTCCAGATTTAAACACTATAGAGAATATTTGGTCCAGAGTCCCGATTTAAACCTTATAAAGAATATTTGGTCCAGTCAGAGTCCAGATTTAGACCCTATAGAGAATATTTGGTCCAATCAGAGTCTAGATTTAAACCCTATAAAGAATATTTGGTCCAGTCAGAGTCCAGATTTAAACTTTATAGAGAATATTTGGTCCAGTCAGAGTCCAGATTTAAACCCTATAGAGAATATTTGGTCCAGTCAGAGTCCAGATTTAAACCCTTTAGAGAGAATTTGGTCCAGTCAGAGTCCAGATTTAAAACTTATAGAGAATATTTGGTCCAGAATCCAGATTTAAGCCCTATGGAGAATATTTGGTCCAGTCAGAGTCCAGATTTAAACCCTATAGATAATATTTGGTTCAGTCAGAGTCCAGATTTAAAACCTGTAGAGAATATTTGGTCCAGTCAGAGTCCAGATTTAAACCCTATAGAGAATATTTGGTCCAGTCAGGGTCCAGATTTAAACCCTATAGACAATATTCGGTCCAGTGAGAGTCCAGATTGCAACCCTATAGAGAATATTGGTCCAGTCAGAGTCCAGAATTAAACCCTGTAGAGAATATTTGGTCCAGTCAGAGTCCAGATTTAAATCCTATAAAGAATATTGGGTCCAGAGTCCAGATTTAAACCCTATAGAGAATATTTGGTCCAGAGTCCAGATTTAAACCCTATAAAGAATATTTGGTCCAGTCAGAGTCCAGATTTAAACTTTATAGAGAATATTTGGTCCAGTCAGAGTCCAGATTTAAACCCTATAGAGAATATTTGGTCAAGTCAGAGTCCAGATTTAAACCTTATAGAGAATATTTGGTCCAGCCAGAGTCCAGATTTAAACCCTATAGAGAATATTTGGTCCAGTCAGAGTCCAGATTTAAACCCTATAGAGAATATTTGGTCCAGTCAGAGTCCAGATTTAAACCCTATAGAGAGAATTTGGTCCAGTCAGAGTCCAGATTTAAAACTTATAGAGTATATTTGGTGCAGAATCTAGATTTAAGCCCTATGGAGAATATTTGGTCCAGTCAGAGTCCAGATTTAAACCCTATAGATAATATTTGGTTCAGTCAGAGTCCAGATTTAAACCCTGTAGAGAATATTTGGTCCAGTCAGAGTCCAGATTTAAACCCTATAGAGAATATTTGGTCCAGTCAGAGTCCAGATTTAAACCCTATAGATAATATTCGGTCCAGTGAGAGTCCAGATTGCAACCCTATAGAGAATATTGGTCCAGTCAGAGTCCAGAATTAAACCCTGTAGAGAATATTTGGTCCAGTCAGAGTCCAGATTTAAACGCTATGAAGAATATTGGATCCAGAGTCCAGATTTAAACCCTATAGAGAATATTTGGTCCAGAGTCCAGATTTAAACCCTATAAAGCATATTTGGTTCAGTCAGAGTCCAGATTTAGACCCTATAGAGAATATTTGGTCCAATCAGAGTCCAGATTTAAACCCTGTAGAGAACATTTGGTCCAGTCAGAGCCCAGATTTAAACTCGATTTAAATCTGGACTCTCACTGGACCAAATATTCTCTATAGGGTTTAATTCTGGACTCTGACTGGACCAATATTCTCTACAGGGTTTAATTCTGGACTCTGACTTGGCCAAATATTCTTTATAGGGTTTAAATCTGGACTCTGACTGGACCAAATATTCTCTATAGGGTTTAAATCTGGACTCTGACTGAACCAAATATTATCTATAGGGTTTAAATCTGGACTCTGACTGGACCAAATATTCTCTATAGGGCTTAAATCTGGACTCTGGACCAAATATTCTCTATAAGTTTTAAATCTGGACTCTGACTGGACCAAATTCTCTCTATAGGGTTTAAATCTGGACTCTGACTGGACCAAATATTCTCTATAGGGTTTAAATCTGGACTCTGATTGGACCAGATATTCTCTATATGGTTTAAATCTGGACTCTGATTGGACCAGATATTCTCTATAAGGAGAATATTATAGAGAATATTGGTCCAGTCAGAGTCCAGAATTAAACCCTATAAAGAATATTTGGTCCAGAGTCCAGATTTAAAACCTATAGAGAATATTTGGTCCAGAGTCCAGATTTAAACCTATAAAGAATATTTTGTCCAGTCAGAGTCCAGATTTAAACCCTATAGAGAATATTTGGTCCAATCAGAGTCCAGATTTAAACCCTATAAAGAATATTTGACCCAGTCAGAGTCCAGATTTAAACCCTATATAGAATATTTGGTCCAATCAGAGTCCAGATTTAAACCCTATAGAGAATATTTGGTCCGGTCTAGAGTACAGATTTGAACCCTATAGAGAATATCTGGTCCAATCAGAGTCCAGAGTTAAACCCTATAGAGAATATTTGGTCCAGAGTCCAGATTTAAACCCTATAGAGAATATCTGGTCCAATCAGAGTCCAGATTTAAACCCTATAGAGAATATCTGGTCCAATCAGAGTCCAGATTTAAACCCTGTAGAGAATACTTGGTCCAGAATCCAGATTTAAACCTATAGAGAATATTTGGTCCAGAGTCTAGATTTAAACCTATAGAGAATATTTGGTCCAGAATCCAGATTTAAACCCTATAAAGAATATTTGGTGCAGTCTGAGTCTAGATTTAAACCCTATAGAGAATATTTGGTCCAATCAGAGTCCAGATTTAAACCCTATAGAGAATATTTGGTCCAATCAGAGTCCAGATTTAAACCTATAGAGAATATTTGGTCCAGAGTCCAGATTTAAACCCTATAGAGAATATTTGGTCCAGAGTCAAGATTTACATCCTACAGAGAATATTTGTTGTGGTCAGGGTCCCGATTTAAACCCTATAGAGCATATTTGGTCCAGAGTCCAGATTGAAACCCTATAGAGAATATTTGGTCCAGAGTCCAGATTTAAACCCAATAAAGAATGTTTGGTCCAATCAGATTCCAGATTTAAACCCTATAAAGAATATTTGGTCCAGTCAGATTCCAGATTTAAACCCTATAAAGAATATTTGGTTCAGTCAAAGTCCAGATTTAAACCCTAAACAGACTGCGCAGTTTGGTGAGTAAGGTGATGTAGGAATACCATGCTGCGCTGCTAGCTCTGGTGTTCAGGGCGCTCACTAACACCGCTTATGTTTATGTTTAGAGATGCTGTACATTCACATCTGCCGACTGAGCACAGCTGCTTTCACAGTGGGCATGGTCACAGGTGTGTGTTCAGATGTATTTTTTGCTACCGGATGTTCGGTACAGTCGACTGTAAATCATACAGCGTTCAAATGTTTTAAAGTTTAGAAAAATTTGCCATTTGTGTTACACACAGAGGAATCTGACCACCACACTTAACCCACATACACAAACACTAGCCCAAACCATTGTCACCAACCACTGTCATAGTATCAACCAATGGCACAGCACCAACCACAGGAATGCTTTTAACCACTAGGACAGAACCAACCACTGGAATGCTATTAACCACTAGCACAGCACCAACCACTGTCATAGTATCAAGCAATGGCATCTTACCAACCACTGTCACAGCACCAATCACTGTCACAACACCAATCACTGTCACAGCACCAATCACTGTCACAACAGCAATCACTGTCACAACACCAATCACTGTCACAACACCAATCACTGTCACAACACCAATCACTGTCAAAGCACCAATCACTGTCACAACACCAATCACTGTCAAAGCACCGATGACTGTCACAACACCAATCAATCTCAAAACAACAATCACTGTCAAAGCACCAATCACTGTCAAAGCACCAATCACTGTCACAACACCAATCACTGTCAAAGCATCAATCACTGTCACAACACCGATCACTGTCACAGCACCGATCACTGTCACAACAACAATAACTGTCACAACAACAATAACTGTCATAGCATCAATCACTGTCACAAAACCAATCACTTTCACAACACCAATCACTGTCAAATCACCAATCACTGTCACAACACCAATCACTGTCACAACATCAATCACTGTCACATCACCAATCACTGTCACAGCACCAATCACTGTCACATCACCAATCACTGTCACAGCACCAATCACTGTCACAACACCGATCACTGTCACAGCACCAATCACTGTCACAACACCAATCACTGTCACAACACAGCACCAATCACTGTCACAACACCAATCACTGTCACAACACCAATCACTGTCAAAGCACCAATCACTGTTACAACACCAATCACTGTCACAACATCAATCACTGTCACATCACCAATCACTGTCACAGCACCGATCACTGTCACAAAACGAATCACTGTCACAACACCAATCACTGTCACATCACCAATCACTTTCACAGCACCAATCACTGTCACAACATCAATCACTGTCACATCACCAATCACTGTCACAGCACCAATCACTGTCACAGCACCAATCACTGTCACAACACCAATCACTGTCACAACACCAATCACTGTCAAAACACCAATCACTGTCAAAACACCAATCACTGTCACAACACGAATCACTGTCACAACACGAATCACTGTCACAACACCAATCACTGTCACATCACCAATCACTGTCACAACATCAATCACTGTCACATCACCAATCACTGTTACAACACCAATCACTGTCACATCAATCAATGTCACATCAACAATCACTGTCACAGCACCAATCACTGTCACAACACCAATCACTGTTACAACACCAATCACTGTCAAAACACCAATCACTGTCACAACACGAATCACTGTCACAACACCATTCACAGTCACAACACCAATCACTGTCGCACCACCGATCAGTCACAACACCAATCACTGTCACAGCACCAATCACTGTCACAACACCAATCACTGTCACAACACCAATCACTGTTACAACACCAATCACGGTCACAACATCAATCACTGTCACATCACCAATCACTGTCACAACATCAATCACTGTCACATCACCAATCACTGTTACAACACCAATCACTGTCACATCAATCACTGTCACATCAACAATCACTGTCACAGCACCAATCACTATCACAACACCAATCACTGTTACAACACCAATCACTGTCAAAACACCAATCACTGTCACAACACGAATCACTGTCACAACACGAATCACTGTCACAACACCAATCACTGTCACAACACCAATCACTGTTACAACACCAACACCAATCACTGTTACAACACCAATCACGGTCACAACATCAATCACTGTCACATCACCAATCACTGTCACAACATCAATCACTGTCACATCACCAATCACTGTTACAACACCAATCACTGTCACATCAATCACTGTCACATCAACAATCACTGTCCACTGTCACAAGACCACTGTCACAAGACCAATCACTGTCACACCACCAATCACTGTCACAACACAACCCCAATCACTGTCACAACACAACACCAATCAGTGTCACAACACAAAACCAATCATTGTCATAGCACCGATCACTGTCACAACACCAATCACTGTCAAAGCACCAATCACTGTCACAACACCAATCACTGTCACAACACCAATCACTGTCAAAGCACCAATCACTGTCACAACACCGATCACTGTCACAGCACCGATCACTGTCACAACACCAATCACTGTCACGACAACAATAACTGTCACAGCATCAATCACTGTCACAACACCAATCACTGTCAAAACACAGCACCAATCACTGTCACAACACCAATCACTGTCACAACACCAATCACTGTCAGAACACCAATCACTGTTACAACACCAATCACTGTCACAACACCAATCACTGTCAGAACACCAATCACTGTTACAACACCAATCACTGTCAAAGCACCAATCACTGTCACAGCACCAATCACTGTCACAGCACCAATCACTGTCACAACACCAATCACTGTGACAAAACAAGACCAATCACTGTCACACCACCAATCACTGTCACAACACAACACCAATCAGTGTCACAACATAAAACCAATCATTGTCATAGCACCGATCACTGTCACAACACCAATCACTGTCAAAGCACCAATCACTATCACAACACCAATCACTGCCACAACACCAATCACTGTCACAGCACCAATCACTGCCACAACACCAATCACTGCCACAACACCAATCACTGTCACAGCACCAATCACTGCCACAACACCAATCACTGTCAAAACACCAATCACTGTCACAACACCAATCACTGTCACAGCACCGATCACTGTCATAGCACCAATCACTGTCACAACACCAATCACTGTCAAAACACCAATCACTGTCACAACACCAATCACTGTCACAGCACCGATCACTGTCACAGCACCAATCACTGTCACAACACCAATCACTGTCAAAACACCAATCACTGTCACAGCACTAATCACTGTCACAACACCAATCACTGTCACAGCACCAATCACTGTCACAACACCAATCACGGTCAATGCACCAATCACTGTCACAACACCAATCACTGTCACAACACCGATCACTGTCACAACACCGATCACTGTCACAACAACAATAACTGTCACAACACCAATCACTTTCACAACACCAATCACTGTCACAACACAGCACCAATCACTGTCACAACACCAATCACTGTCACAACACCAATCACTGTCACAACACCAATCACTGTTACACCAATCACTGTCACATCACCAATCACTGTCACAGCACCAATCACTGTCACAACACCAATCACTGTCACAACACCGATCACTGTCACAGCACCAATCACTGTCACAACACCAATCACTGTCACAGCACCGATCACTGTCACAACACCAATCACTGTCACAACACAACACCAATCAGTGTCACAACACAAAACCAATCATTGTCATAGCACCGATCACTGTCACAACACCAATCACTGTCAAAGCACCAATCACTGTCACAACACCAATTACTGTCAAAACACCAATCACTGTCAAAGCACCAATCACTGTCACAAATCCGATCACTGTCACAGCACCGATCACTGTCAAAACACCGATCACTGTCACAACAACAATAATTGTCACAGCATCAATCACTGTCACAAAACCAATCACTTTCACAACACCAATCACTGTCACAACACAGCACCAATCACTGTCACAACACCAATCACTGTCACAACACCAATCACTGTCACAACACAGCACCAATCCCTGTCACAACACCAATCACTGTCACAACACCAATCACTGTCACATCACCAATCACTGTCACAGCACCAATCACTGTCACAACACCAATCACTGTCACAACACCGATCACTGTCACAGCACCAATCACTGTCACAACACCAATCACTGTCACAACACAGCACCAATCACTGTCACAACACCAATCACTGTCGCACCACCGATCACTGTCACAACACCAATCACTGTCAAAACACCGATCACTGTCACAGCACCAATCACTGTCACAACACCAATCACTGTCACAACACCAATCACTGTCACAACACAGCACCAATCACTGTCACAACACCAATCACTGTCGCACCACCGATCACTGTCACAACACCAATCACTGTCAAAACACCAATCACTGTCACAACACCAATCACTGTCACAACACCAATCACTGTCAAAACACCAATCACTGTCACAACACCAATCACTGTCAAAGCACCAATCACTGTCAAAGCACCAATCACTGTGACAGCACTAATCTCTGTCACAACACCAATCACTGTCACAACACCAATCACTGTCAAAGCACCAATCATTGTCACAACACCGATCACTGTCAAAGCACCAATCACTGTCACAACACCAATCCCTGTCAAAGCATCAATCACTGTCACAACACCGATCACTGTCAAAGCACCAATCACTGTCACAGCACTAATCTCTGTCACAACACCAATCACTGTCACAACACCAATCACTGTCAAAGCACCAATCACTGTCACAACACCAATCACTGTCAAAGCATCAATCACTGTCACAACACCGATCACTGTCAGAGCACCGATCACTGTCACAACAACAATAACTGTCTCGGCATCAATCACTGTCACAAAACCAATCACTGTCACAACACCAATCACTGTCAAAGCACCAATCACTGTTACAACACCAATCACTGTCACATCACCAATCACTGTCAAAGCACCAATCACTGTCACAGCACCAATCACTGTCACAGCACCGATCACTGTCACAACACCAATCACTGTCACAACACCAATCACTGTCACAACACAACACCAATCACTGTCACAACACCAATCACTGTTACAACACCAATCATTGTCACAACACCAATCACTGTCAAAACACCAATCACTGTCACAACACGAATCACTGTCACAACACAACCCCAATCACTGTCACAACACCGATCACTGTCACAGCACCAATCACTGTCAAAGCACCAATCACTGTCGCACCACCGATCAGTCACAAAACGAATCACTGTCACAACACCAATCACTGTCACATCACCAATCACTGTCGCACCACCGATCACTGTCACAACACCAATCACTGTCACAGCACCAATCAGTGTCACAAAACAACCCCAATCACTGTCACAAAACAACCCCAATCAGTGTCACAACAGAAAACCAATCATTGTCATAGCACCGATCACTGTCACAACACCAATCACTGTCACAACACCAATCACTGTCACAGCACAGCACCAATCACTGTCACAACACCAATCACTGTCACAACACCAATCACTGTTACAACACCAATCACTGTCACATCACCAATCACTGTCACAACACCAATCACTGTTACAACACCAATCACTGTCACAACACCAATCACTGTCAAAACACCAATCACTGTCACAACACGAATCACTGTCACAACACGAATTACTGTCACAACACCAATCACTGTCACAAAACCAATCACTGTTACAACACCAATCACTGTCACAACATCAATCACTGTCACATCACCAATCACTGTCACAACATCAATCACTGTCACATCACCAATCACTGTTACAACACCAATCACTGTCACATCAATCACTGTCACATCACCAATCACTGTCACAGCACCAATCACTATCACAACACCAATCACTGTTACAACACCAATCACTGTCAAAACACCAATCACTGTCACAACACGAATCACTGTCACAACACCAATCACTGTCACAACACCAATCACTGTCGCACCACCGATAACTGTCACAACACCAATCACTGTCACAGCACCAATCACTGTCACAACACAACCCCAATCACTGTCACAACACAACACCAATCAGTGTCACAACACAAAACCAATCATTGTCATAGCACCGATCACTGTCACAACACCAATCACTGTCAAAGCACCAATCACTGTCACAACACCAATCACTGTCAAAACACCAATCACTGTCAAAGCACCAATCACTGTCACAACACCGATCACTGTCACAGCACCGATCACTGTCACAACACCAATCACTGTCACTACAACAATAACTGTCACAGCATCAATCACTGTCACAACACCAATTACTGTCAAAACACAGCACCAATCACTGTCACAACACCAATCACTGTCAGAACACCAATCACTGTCAGAACACCAATCACTGTTACAACACCAATCACTGTCACAACACCAATCACTGTCAGAACACCAATCACTGTTACAACACCAATCACTGTCAAAGCACCAATCACTGTCACAGCACCAATCACTGTCACAGCACCAATCACTGTCACAACACCAATCACTGTGACAAAACAAGACCAATCACTGTCACACCACCAATCACTGTCACAACACAACACCAATCAGTGTCACAACATAAAACCAATCATTGTCATAGCACCGATCACTGTCACAACACCAATCACTGTCAAAGCACCAATCACTATCACAACACCAATCACTGCCACAACACCAATCACTGTCACAGCACCAATCACTGCCACAACACCAATCACTGCCACAACACCAATCACTGTCACAGCACCAATCACTGCCACAACACCAATCACTGTCAAAACACCAATCACTGTCACAACACCAATCACTGTCACAGCACCGATCACTGTCATAGCACCAATCACTGTCACAACACCAATCACTGTCAAAACACCAATCACTGTCACAACACCAATCACTGTCACAGCACCGATCACTGTCACAGCACCAATCACTGTCACAACACCAATCACTGTCAAAACACCAATCACTGTCACAGCACTAATCACTGTCACAACACCAATCACTGTCACAGCACCAATCACTGTCACAACACCAATCACTGTCAATGCAACAATCACTGTCACAACACCGATCACTGTCACAGCACCGATCACTGTCACAACACCGATCACTGTCACAACAACAATAACTGTCACAGCATCAATCACTGTCACAAAACCAATCACTTTCACAACACCAATCACTGTCACAACACAGCACCAATCACTGTCACAACACCAATCACTGTCACAACACCAATCACTGTTACAACACCAATCACTGTCACATCACCAATCACTGTCACAGCACCAATCACTGTCACAACACCGATCACTGTCACAGCACCAATCACTGTCACAACACCAATCACTGTCACAGCACCGATCACTGTCACAACACCAATCACTGTCACAACACCAATCACTGTCACAACACAACACCAATCAGTGTCACAACACAAAACCAATCAATGTCATAGCACCGATCACTGTCACAACACCAATCACTGTCAAAGCACCAATCACTGTCACAACACCAATTACTGTCAAAACACCAATCACTGTCACATCACCAATCACTGTCACAACACCAATCACTGTCAAAGCACCAATCACTGTCACAACACCAATTACTGTCAAAACACCAATCACTGTCACATCACCAATCACTGTCACAACACCAATCACTGTCAAAGCACCAATCACTGTCACAAATCCGATCACTGTCACAGCACCGATCACTGTCAAAACACCGATCACTGTCACAACAACAATAATTGTCACAGCATCAATCACTGTCACAAAACCAATCACTTTCACAACACCAATCACTGTCACAACACAGCACCAATCACTGTCACAACACCAATCACTGTCACAACACCAATCACTGTCACAACACAGCACCAATCCCTGTCACAACACCAATCACTGTCACAACACCAATCACTGTCACATCACGAATCACTGTCACAGCACCAATCACTGTCACAACACCGATCACTGTCACAGCACCAATCACTGTCACAACACCAATCACTGTCACAACACCAATCACTGTCACAACACAGCACCAATCACTGTCACAACACCAATCACTGTCGCACCACCGATCACTGTCACAACACCAATCACTGTCAAAACACCAATCACTGTCACAACACCAAACACTTTCAAAACACCAATCACTGTCACAACACCAATCACTGTCACAACACCAATCACTGTCAAAACACCAATCACTGTCACAACACCAATCACTGTCAAAGCACCAATCACTGTCAAAGCACCAATCACTGTGACAGCACTAATCTCTGTCACAACACCAATCACTGTCACAACACCAATCACTGTCAAAGCACCAATCATTGTCACAACACCAATCACTGTCAAAGCATCAATCACTGTCACAACACCGATCACTGTCAAAGCACCAATCACTGTCACAGCACTAATCTCTGTCACAACACCAATCACTGTCACAACACCAATCACTGTCAAAGCATCAATCACTGTCACAACACCGATCACTGTCAGAGCACCGATCACTGTCACAACAACAATAACTGTCTCGGCATCAATCACTGTCACAAAACCAATCACTTTCACAACACCAATCACTGTCACAACACTGCACCAATCACTGTCAAAGCATCAATCACTGTCACAACACCGATCACTGTCAGAGCACCGATCACTGTCACAACAACAATAACTGTCTCGGCATCAATCACTGTCACAAAA
This sequence comes from Megaleporinus macrocephalus, assembly GCA_021613375.1. Lineage (NCBI taxonomy): Eukaryota > Metazoa > Chordata > Actinopteri > Characiformes > Anostomidae > Megaleporinus > Megaleporinus macrocephalus. The sequence continues at coordinate 17,384 of JAJQXZ010000094.1, forward strand.
CCAATCACTGTCACAACACCAATCACTGTCAAAGCACCAATCACTGTTACAACACCAATCACTGTCACATCACCAATCACTGTCAAAGCACCAATCACTGTCACAGCACCAATCACTGTCACAGCACCGATCACTGTCACAACACCAATCACTGTCACAACACCAATCACTGTCACAACACAACACCAATCACTGTCACAACACCAATCACTGTTACAACACCAATCATTGTCACAACACCAATCACTGTCAAAACACCAATCACTGTCACAACACGAATCACTGTCACAACACCATTCACTGTCACAACACCAATCACTGTCGCACCACCGATCAGTCACAAAACGAATCACTGTCACAACACCAATCACTGTCACATCACCAATCACTGTCGCACCACCGATCACTGTCACAACACCAATCACTGTCACAGCACCAATCAGTGTCACAAAACAACCCCAATCACTGTCACAAAACAACCCCAATCAGTGTCACAACAGAAAACCAATCATTGTCACAACACCAATCACTGTCACAACACCAATCACTGTCAAAGCACCAATCACTGTCACAACACCACTCACTTTCAAAACACCAATCACTGTCACAGCACAGCACCAATCACTGTCACAACACCAATCACTGTCACAACACCAATCACTGTTACAACACCAATCACTGTCACATCACCAATCACTGTCACAACACCAATCACTGTTACAACACCAATCACTGTCACATCACCAATCACTGTCAATAACTGTCACAACACCAATCACTGTTACAACACCAATCACTGTCACATCACCAATCACTGTCACAACACCAATCACTGTTACAACACCAATCACTGTCACATCACCAATCACTGTCACAGCACCGATCACTGTCACAACACCAATCACTGTCACAACACAAATCACTGTCACAACACAGCACCAATCACTGTCACAACACCAATCACTGTCACAAAACCGATCACTGTCACAGCACCGATCACTGTCACAACACCAATCACTGTCACAACACAGCACCAATCACTGTCACAACACAAGATCAATCACTGTCACACCACCAATCACTGTCACAACACAAGACCAATCACTGTCACAACACCAATCACTGTCACAACACAAGACCAATCACTGTCACACCACCAATCACTGTCACAACACAACCCCAATCACTTTCATAACACAACACCAATCAGTGTCACATCACCAATCACTGTCACAGCACCAATCACTGTCAGAACACCAATCACTGTCACAACACCGATCACTGTCACAGCACCGATCACTGTCACAACACCAATCACTGTCACACCACCAATCACTGTCACAACACAATCCCAATCACTGTCACAACACAACACCAATCATTGTCATAGCACCGACCACTGTCACAACACCAATCACTGTCAAAGCACCAATCACTGTCACAACACCAATCACTGTCAAAACACCAATCACTGTCAAAGCACCAATCACTGTCACAGCACCAATCACTGTCACAACACCAATCACTGTCACAACACCAATCACTGTCAAAGCACCAATCACTGTCACAACACCAATCACTGTCAGAGCACCGATCACTGTCACAACAACAATAACTGTCTCGGCATCAATCACTGTCACAAAACCAATCACTTTCACAACACCAATCACTGTCACAACACTGCACCAATCACTGTCAAAGCATCAATCACTGTCACAACACCGATCACTGTCAGAGCACCGATCACTGTCACAACAACAATAACTGTCTCGGCATCAATCACTGTCACAAAACCAATCACTTTCACAACACCAATCACTGTCACAACACTGCACCAATCACTGTCAAAGCATCAATCACTGTCACAACACCGATCACTGTCAGAGCACCGATCACTGTCACAACAACAATAACTGTCTCGGCATCAATCACTGTCACAAAACCAATCACTGTCACAACACCAATCACTGTCAAAGCACCAATCACTGTTACAACACCAATCACTGTCACATCACCAATCACTGTCAAAGCACCAATCACTGTCACAGCACCAATCACTGTCACAGCACCGATCACTGTCACAACACCAATCACTGTCACAACACCAATCACTGTCACAACACAACACCAATCACTGTCACAACACCAATCACTGTTACAACACCAATCATTGTCACAACACCAATCACTGTCAAAACACCAATCACTGTCACAACACGAATCACTGTCACAACACCGATCACTGTCACAGCACCAATCACTGTCAAAGCACCAATCACTGTCGCACCACCGATCAGTCACAAAACGAATCACTGTCACAACACCAATCACTGTCACATCACCAATCACTGTCGCACCACCGATCACTGTCACAACACCAATCACTGTCACAGCACCAATCAGTGTCACAAAACAACCCCAATCACTGTCACAAAACAACCCCAATCAGTGTCACAACAGAAAACCAATCACTGTCACAACACCAATCACTGTCAAAGCACCAATCACTGTCACAACACCACTCACTTTCAAAACACCAATCACTGTCACAGCACAGCACCAATCACTGTCACAACACCAATCACTGTCACAACACCAATCACTGTTACAACACCAATCACTGTCACATCACCAATCACTGTCACAACACCAATCACTGTTACAACACCAATCACTGTCACATCACCAATCACTGTCAATAACTGTCACAACACCAATCACTGTTACAACACCAATCACTGTCACATCACCAATCACTGTCACAACACCAATCACTGTTACAACACCAATCACTGTCACATCACCAATCACTGTCACAGCACCGATCACTGTCACAACACCAATCACTGTCACAACACAAATCACTGTCACAACACAGCACCAATCACTGTCACAACACCAATCACTGTCACAAAACCGATCACTGTCACAGCACCGATCACTGTCACAACACCAATCACTGTCACAACACAGCACCAATCACTGTCACAACACAAGATCAATCACTGTCACACCACCAATCACTGTCACAACACAAGACCAATCACTGTCACACCACCAATCACTGTCACAACACAACCCCAATCACTTTCATAACACAACACCAATCAGTGTCACATCACCAATCACTGTCACAGCACCAATCACTGTCAGAACACCAATCACTGTCACAACACCGATCACTGTCACAGCACCGATCACTGTCACAACACCAATCACTGTCACACCACCAATCACTGTCACAACACAATCCCAATCACTGTCACAACACAACACCAATCATTGTCATAGCACCGACCACTGTCACAACACCAATCACTGTCAAAGCACCAATCACTGTCACAACACCAATCACTGTCAAAACACCAATCACTGTCAAAGCACCAATCACTGTCACAACACCAATCACTGTCACAACACCAATCACTGTCAAAGCATCAATCACTGTCACAACACCGATCACTGTCAGAGCACCGATCACTGTCACAACAACAATAACTGTCTCGGCATCAATCACTGTCACAAAACCAATCACTTTCACAACACCAATCACTGTCACAACACTGCACCAATCACTGTCAAAGCATCAATCACTGTCACAACACCGATCACTGTCAGAGCACCGATCACTGTCACAACAACAATAACTGTCTCGGCATCAATCACTGTCACAAAACCAATCACTGTCACAACACCAATCACTGTCAAAGCACCAATCACTGTTACAACACCAATCACTGTCACATCACCAATCACTGTCAAAGCACCAATCACTGTCACAGCACCAATCACTGTCACAGCACCGATCACTGTCACAACACCAATCACTGTCACAACACCAATCACTGTCACAACACAACACCAATCACTGTCACAACACCAATCACTGTTACAACACCAATCATTGTCACAACACCAATCACTGTCAAAACACCAATCACTGTCACAACACGAATCACTGTCACAACACCGATCACTGTCACAGCACCAATCACTGTCAAAGCACCAATCACTGTCGCACCACCGATCAGTCACAAAACGAATCACTGTCACAACACCAATCACTGTCACATCACCAATCACTGTCGCACCACCGATCACTGTCACAACACCAATCACTGTCACAGCACCAATCAGTGTCACAAAACAACCCCAATCACTGTCACAAAACAACCCCAATCAGTGTCACAACAGAAAACCAATCATTGTCATAGCACCGATCACTGTCACAACACCAATCACTGTCAAAGCACCAATCACTGTCACAACACCACTCACTGTCAAAACACCAATCACTGTCACAGCACAGCACCAATCACTGTCACAACACCAATCACTGTCACAACACCAATCACTGTTACAACACCAATCACTGTCACATCACCAATCACTGTCACAACACCAATCACTGTTACAACACCAATCACTGTCACATCACCAATCACTGTCAATAACTGTCACAACACCAATC
>JAJQXZ010000095.1:7500-15000 GCA_021613375.1 Megaleporinus macrocephalus
GCGGAGGCAGTTGAGAGGACGTGACTGGGTTGATGGATGGATGTATAGGCGGACACGGTTAAGAGGACGTGACCGGGCAGATGGACGGACATGAAGGTGGAGACGGCTGAGAGGACGTGACCGAGCAGATGGACGGACGTAAGGGCGGAGAAAGCTGGGAGGACGTGACTGGGTGGATGGACGGATGTGAGTGCGGGGACAGCTGAGAGGACGAGACTGGGTGGATGGATGGACATAAAGGCGGAGACGGTTGAGAGGACGTGATGGGGTGGATGGACGGACGTGAGGGCGCAGACGGCTGAGAGGATGTGACCAAGCAGATGGACGGAAATGAGGGCGGAGGCAGTTGAGAGGACGTGACTGGGTTGATGGATGGACGTAAAGGCGGAGGCGGTTGAGAGGACGTGACTGGGTGGATGGATGGACGTAAAGGCGGAGAATACTGAGAGGACATGACCAAGCAGATGGACGGACGTGAGGGCGGAGACGGCTGAGAGGACGTGACTGGGTGGATGGACGGACGTGAGGGCGGAGGCGGTTGAGAGGACGTGATGGGGTGGATGGATGGACGTAAAGGCGGAGAATACTGAGAGGACGTGACCAAGCAGATGGATGGACGTGAGGGCGGTGACAGCTGAGAGGACGTGACTGGGCGGATGGACAGACATGAGGGCCGAGGCGGCTGAGAGGACGTGACTGGGTGGATGGATGGATGTGAAAGCGGAGAAGACTGAGAGGACGTGACTGGGTGATTGGATGGACGTAAAGGCGGAGAATACTGAGAGGACGTGACCGAGCAGATGGACGGGTGTGAGGGCGGAGACGGCTGAGAGGACATGACCGAGCATATGGACGGACATGAGGGTGGAGACAGCTGAGAGGACGTGACCAAGCAGATGGACGGGTGTGAGGGTGGAGACGGCTGAGGGGACGTGACTGGGTGGATAGATGGGCGTAAAGGCGGAGAAGACTGAGAGGATGTGACCGGGCAGATGGACGGACATAAGGGCGGAGGCAGCTGAGAGGACGTGACTGGGTGCATGGATGGACGTGAGGGCGGAGACGGCTGGGAGGACGTGACTGGGCGGCTGGACGGATGTGAGGGCGGAGGCGGCTGAGAGGACATGACTGGGTGGATAGATGTACGTAAAGGCAGAGAAGACTGAGAGGTTGGGACCGGGCAGATGGACGGACATGAGGGCGGAGGCAGCTGAGAGGACATGACTGGGTGGATGGATGGACGTGAGGGCGGAGGCGGCTGAGAGGACGTGACTGGGTGGATGGATGGACGTGAAGGCGGAGGAGGCTGAGAGGACGTGACTGGGTGGATGGATGGACGTAAAGGCGGAGAGGGTTGAGAGGACGTGACTAGGTGGATGGACGGACATGAGGGCGGAGGCAGCTGAGAGGACATGACTGGGTGGATGGATGGATGTGAGGGCGAAGAGACGGCTGAGAGGACGTGACTGGGTGGATGGACGGACGTGAAGGCGGAGGAGGCTGAGAGGACGTGACTGGGTGGATGGATGGACGTAAAGGCGGAGAGGGTTGAGAGGACGTGACTGGGTGGATGGATGGGCGTAAAGGCGGTGAAGGTTGAGAGGACGTGACCGAGCAGATGGACGGACGTGAGGGCGGAGATGGCTGAGAGGACGTGACTGGGTGGATGGATGGACGTGAGGGCTGAGACAGCTGAGACGATGTGACCGAGCAGATGGACGGACGTGAGGGCAGAGGCGGCTGAGAGGACGTGACTGGGTGAATGGACGGACGTGAGGGCGGGGACAGCCGAGAGGACATGACCGAGCAGATGGACGTAAAGGCGGAGAAGACTGAGATGACGTGACCGAGCAGATGGACGGACGTGAGGACGGAGACGGCTGAGAGGACGTGACCGAGCAGATGGACGGACGTGAGGACAGAGTCGGCTGAGAGGACGTGACTGAGCAGATGGACGGACTTGAGGACGGAGACGGCTGAGAGGACAAGATTGGGCAGATGGACGGACATGAGGGCGGAGACGGCTGAGAGGACAAGACTGGGCAGATGGACGGACGTGAGGACGGAGACGGCTGAGAGGACAAGACTGGGCAGATGGACGGACGTGAGGGCGGAGTCAGCTGAGAGGACATGATGTCATTGCAGTGATTCTATGATGTAAACGTTCTAACAGTCTTGTGTTTACGTGCAGACGCTGTGATGTCAGAGATCACATCTTCACGCACTCGGAGTGGATACCTGTTCAAAGTGGCTTCTTCTAATCGGCCAATCACAGAGCACAAACCCAGAGCAGGTGGGTGGAGCCAGTGACATCACCTATTTTAGAACATATCAGAACAGGCTTCTGTTCCCTGACTGGTTAGAAGACTGTCCCTGATTGATTAGACAACTGTCTCTGATAGATTAGACGACTGTCCCTGATAGATTAGACGACTGTCCCTGACTGGTAGAAGACTGTCCCTGATTGATTAGACAACTGTCTCTGATGGATAAGACGACTGTCCCTGATAGATTAGACGACTGTCCCTGATTGGTTAGAAGACTGTCTCTGATTGATCGGAAGGCTATCTCTGATTGGTCAGAAGACTGTCCCTGACTGGTTGGAAGACTGTCCCTGATTTATTGGACAACTGTCTCTGATAGATTAGACGACTGTCGCTGACTGTTCAGAAGACTGTCCCTGATTGATTAGACGACTGTCCCTGACTGGTCAGAAAACTGTCCCTGATATATTAGATGACTGTCCCTGACTGGTCAGAAGACTGTCCCTGATTTATTAGATGACTGTCCCTGACTGGTCAGATGACTGTCCCTGACTGGTCAGAAGACTGTCCCTGATTTATTAGATGACTGTCCCTGACTGGTCAGAAGACTGTCCCTGACTGGTCAGAAAACTGTCCCTGAATTATTAGATGACTGTCCCTGATTGGTTATAAGACTGTCTCTGATTGATCGGAAGGCTATCTCTGATTGGTTAGAAGACTGTCTCTGATTGATCAGAAGGCTGTCTGTGATAGAAAAGAAGACTGTCTCTGATTGATTAGAAGGCTGTCTCTGATTGATCAGAAGGCTGTCTCTGATAGAAAAGAAGACTGTCTCTGATTGATCAGAAGGCTGTCTCTGATTGGTTAGAAGACTGTCTCTGATTGGTTAGAAGACTGTCTCTGATTGGTTAGAAGGCTGTCTCTGATTGGTTAGAAGACTGTCTCTGATAGATAATAAGGCTGTCTCTGATTGGTTAGAAGGTTGTCTCTGATTGATCAGATGGCTGTCTCTGATTGATCAGAAGGCTGTCTCTGATTGATCAGAAGGCTGTCTCTGATTGATCAGAAGACTGTCTCTGATTGGTTAGAAGATTGTCTCTGATTGATCAGAAGGCTGTCTCTGATTGATCAGAAGGCTGTCTCTGATAGATAATAAGGCTGTCTCTGATTGGTTAGAAGGCTGTCTCTGATTGATCAGAAGGCTGTCTCTGATTGGTTAGAAGATTGTCTCTGATTGATCAGAAGGCTGTCTCTGATTGATCAGAAGGCTGTCTCTGATAGATAATAAGGCTGTCTCTGATAGATAAGAAGGCTGTCTCTGATTGATCAGAAGGCTGTCTTTGGTTAGAAGACTGTCTCTGACTGGTTAGAAGGCTGTCTCTGATTCGTTAGAAGACTGTCTCTGATAGATAATAAGGCTGTCTCTGATTGGTTAGAAGGTTGTCTCTGATTGATCAGATGGCTGTCTCTGATTGATCAGAAGGCTGTCTCTGATTGATCAGAAGGCTGTCTCTGATAGATAATAAGGCTGTCTCTGATAGATAAGAAGGCTGTCTCTGATTGATCAGAAGGCTGTCTTTGGTTAGAAGACTGTCTCTGACTGGTTAGAAGGCTGTCTCTGATTCGTTAGAAGACTGTCTCTGATAGATAATAAGGCTGTCTCTGATTGGTTAGAAGGCTGTCTGTGATAGATAAGAAGGCTGTCTCTGATTGGTTAGAAGGCTGTCTCTGATTGGTTAGAAGGCTGTCTCTGATTGATCAGAAGGCTGTCTCTGATTGGTTAGAAGACTGTCTCTGATTGATCAGAAGGCTGTCTCTGATTGGTTAGAAGACTGTCTCTGATTGATCAGAAGGCTGTCTCTGATTGGTTAGAAGACTGTCTCTGATTGGTTAGAAAGCTGTCTCTGATTGATCAGAAGGCTGTCTCTGATTGGTTAGAAGGCTGTCTCTGATTGGTTAAAAGGCTGTCTCTGATAGATAATAAGGCTGTCTCTGATTGGTTAAAAGGCTGTCTCTAATAGATAATAAGGCTCTCTCTGATTGATCAGAAGACTGTCTCTGATTGGTTAGAAGGCTGTCTCTGATGGATAATAAGGCTGTCTCTGATTGGTTAGAAGGCTGTCTCTGATAGATAATAAGGCTGTCTCTGATAGATAATAAGGCTGTCTCTGATTGATCAGAAGACTGTCTCTGATTGGTTAGAAGGCTGTCTCTGATAGATAATAAGGCTGTCTCTGATTGGTTAGAAGACTGTCTCTGATTGGTTAGAAGGCTGTCTCTGATTGGTTAGAAGACTGTCTCTGATTGATCAGAAGGCTGTCTCTGATTGGTTAGAAGGCTGTCTCTGATTGGTTAGAAGGCTGTCTCTGATAGATAAGAAGGCTGTCTCTGATTGATCAGAAGACTGTCTCTGATTGGTTAGAAGGCTGTCTCTGATAGATAATAAGGCTGTCTCTGATTGGTTAGAAGGCTGTCTCTGATTGGTTAGAAGACTGTCTCTGATTGATCAGAAGGCTGTCTCTGATTTGTTAGAAGGCTGTCTCTGATTGTTAGAAGGCTGTCTCTGATTGGTTAGAAGACTGTCTCTGATTGATCAGAAGGCTGTCTCTGATTGATCAGAAGGCTGTCTCTGATTGGTTAAAAGACTGTCTCTGATTGATCAGAAGACTGTCTCTGATAGATAAGAAGGCTGTCTCTGATAGATAAGAAGGCTGTCTCTGATTGATCAGAAGGCTGTCTCTGATTGGTTAGAAGGCTGTCTCTGATTGGTTAAAAGGCTGTCTCTGATAGATAATAAGGCTGTCTCTGATTGGTTAAAAGGCTGTCTCTGATAGATAATAAGGCTGTCTCTGATTAATCAGAAGACTGTCTCTGATAGATAATAAGGCTGTCTCTGATTAATCAGAAGACTGTCTCTGATTGGTTAGAAGGCTCTCTCTGATAGATAATAAGGCTGTCTCTGATTGGTTAGAAGGCTGTCTCTGATAGATAATAAGGCTGTCTCTGATTGCTCAGAAGACTGTCTCTGATTGGTTAGAAGGCTGTCTCTGATAGATAAGAAGGCTGTCTCTGATTGGTTAGAAGACTGTCTCTGATTGGTTAGAAGGCTGTCTCTGATAGATAATAAGGCTGTCTCTGATTGGTTAGAAGACTGTCTCTGATTGGTTAGAAGGCTGTCTCTGATTGGTTAGAAGACTGTCTCTGATTGATCAGAAGGCTGTCTCTGATTGGTTAGAAGGCTGTCTCTGATTGGTTAGAAGGCTGTCTCTGATAGATAAGAAGGCTGTCTCTGATTGATCAGAAGACTGTCTCTGATTGGTTAGAAGGCTGTCTCTGATAGATAATAAGGCTGTCTCTGATTGGTTAGAAGGCTGTCTCTGATAATAAGGCTGTCTCTGATTGGTTAGAAGGCTGTCTCTGATTGGTTAGAAGACTGTCTCTGATTGATCAGAAGGCTGTCTCTGATTTGTTAGAAGACTGTCTCTGATTGGTTAGAAGACTGTCTCTGATTGGTTAGAAGGCTGTCTCTGATTGTTAGAAGGCTGTCTCTGATTGGTTAGAAGACTGTCTCTGATTGATCAGAAGGCTGTCTCTGATTGATCAGAAGGCTGTCTCTGATTGGTTAAAAGACTGTCTCTGATTGATCAGAAGACTGTCTCTGATAGATAAGAAGGCTGTCTCTGATAGATAAGAAGGCTGTCTCTGATTGATCAGAAGGCTGTCTCTGATTGGTTAGAAGGCTGTCTCTGATTGGTTAAAAGGCTGTCTCTGATAGATAATAAGGCTGTCTCTGATTGGTTAAAAGGCTGTCTCTGATAGATAATAAGGCTGTCTCTGATTAATCAGAAGACTGTCTCTGATTGGTTAGAAGGCTCTCTCTGATAGATAATAAGGCTGTCTCTGATTGGTTAGAAGGCTGTCTCTGATAGATAATAAGGCTGTCTCTGATTGCTCAGAAGACTGTCTCTGATTGGTTAGAAGGCTGTCTCTGATAGATAAGAAGGCTGTCTCTGATAGATAAGAAGGCTGTCTCTGATTGGTTAGAAGACTGTCTCTGATTGGTTAGAAGGCTGTCTCTGTTAGATAATAAGGCTGTCTCTGATTGGTTAGAAGGCTGTCTCTGATTGGTTAGAAGACTGTCTCTGATTGGTTAGAAGGCTGTCTCTGATAGATAATAAGGCTGTCTCTGATTGGTTAGAAGACTGTCTCTGATTGGTTAGAAGGCTGTCTCTGATAGATAATAAGGCTGTCTCTGATTGGTTAGAAGGCTGTCTCTGATTGGTCAGGAGGGACTGTTGTCAGTGGGAAGCAGGAATGTTCTAAGACTCTGATGTCTGAAGATGTTTTTACTGGATCTTCTGAAATAGAAAGTTGAGATTGGACCTCGTGGGCTGATAATAAATCAGTGATGTCTAACGTTAGCGTGGGACTGAATTCTCTCAGCTCGTTGTTATGCTGTGTGGGCGGAGCTTCAGAGACTTGAAATACCTGTGTCTCGTTGCTGTGTAGACTTCGCTCAGCGGTGGTGCTCCCTCAGCGCCGGCGTCTTCAGCTACTATAAAACTGAACAGAGGAGCCACAGGTGCGGCAGCATGAGGACCAGTGACATCATCTGCCTGTCCTTTAACAGCCCAGGGAATCATGGGTAATGCGTCCTGCAGTAATATGTGATATGAGTTTCTGTGTCTTGTGACGGTTTAAGAACAGCGGCAGAGGAAATCATTAATTATTAATTATATTAATTATAAATATTAATATATACATATACAGAACAGAAATACTGTTTTTGGTTGTCATAGTTACGAATACACCTTAGAACTTTATACTGACGGTGGGCGGGTCTACCTCTTCGGATCAGATGAGATCAGCACTATCAAGGAGTGGATCAGGGCTATTGCCACGGTAACCATAATCACTCACCTCAAAACACAGAGGGTACCATAAACTGTCTGTGTGTTTGTATATCTGTCTGTCTATCTGTCTGTCTGTCTGTCTGTCTGTCTATCTGTCTGTCTGTCTGTCTTTCTATCTGTCTGTCTGCCTGACTATTTATCTGTCTGTTTATCTGTCTGTTTGTCTTTCTGTTTATCTGTCTGTTTATCTGTTTGTCTATCTGTTTGCTTATCTGTCTGTTTATCTGTCTGTTTGTCTTTCTGTTTATCTGTCTGTTTATCTGTCTGTTTGTCTTTCTGTTTATCTGTCTGTTTATCTGTCTGTTTGTCTTTCTGTTTATCTG
>JAJQXZ010000096.1:0-17975 GCA_021613375.1 Megaleporinus macrocephalus
GGACTTGAGTTTGTTGGTTCTTGACAGTAGAAGCAGAAAGCTCCCAGCAGTGCTAATTTCGTTGGCAAACTATTTTCGTCATAGTTTTCATCAACAAACCTTTTTTTCATGACGAAAACGAAACGATAACTAAATAAAATCTACAGAAAGGATAAAAACCATGACGAAATTGATGGACATTTTAGTCAACTAATAAAAACGGGACGAACATGTTTGGCAGGGACAACATCCAATCAGAACTGATTTAGTTTTGTGAAAGGTGGGGACAAGTTAGGAAATCATCCAATGATAACTACTTGGGCGTATATGGAGAGGCCGAACAAGCCGAGTAGCCGTCAATCAAACGCACACTTACACAAATTTGGTCTAAACCCAAGAAGACCATACGAGCCTGTGAACTGTCATTACTCATGATGGAATTAAGTTATCTAGACAGTGTTAGCAGAGAGAAAGAGAGTCTGAAGTTTGTATTCAGAGAAAATCACCACACCGTGCTGGACATCAGCTCTCCAACACCACCGTTAGCTAGATTTACCACTGCTGACGCTAGTTTACCTTTTCTTAATCCTAGTCCTGAAAGCACACTGCCCTGTACAGTTTAGAGTGTGTCCGACTGTAAACGCTGGATTAACTCAGTAAGGTGGTGTTAATGATCAGATTAGTTAATCAGGTATGAGGGAAGTAGGAGAAGCTCTGTATTAACTCAGTAAGGTGGTGTTAATGATCAGATTACTTGATCAGGTATGTGGGAAGCAGGTGAAGCGCTGTATTAACTCAGTAAGGTGGTGTTAATGATCTGATTAGTTGAATCAGGTATGTAGGAAGCAGGTGAAGCGCTGTATTAACTCATTAAGGTGGTGTTTATGATCAGATTAGTTGGATCAGGTATGTGGGAAGCAGGTGAAGTGCTCTATTAACTTAGTAAGGTGGTGTTAATGATCAGATTAGTTAATCAGGTATGTGGGAAGCAGATGAAGCGCTGTATTAACTCAGTAAGGTGGTGTTAATGATCAGATTAGTTGATCAGGTATGTGGGAAGCAGGCGAAGCGCTGTATTAACACAGTAAGGTGGTGTTAATAATCAGATTAGTTGATCAGGTATGTGGGAAGCAGGTGAAGTGCTGTATTAACTCAGTAAGGTGGTGTTAATGATCAGATTAGTTGGATCAGGTAGGTGGGAAGCAGGTGAAGCGCTGTATTAACTCAGTAAGGTGGTGTTAATTGTCAGTATAGTTTAATAGGTATGTGGGAAGCAGGTGAAACGCTGTATTAACTCAGTAAGGTGGTGTTAACGATCAGATTAGTTGGATCAGGTATGTGGGAAGCAGGTGAAGCGCTGTGTTAACTCAGTAAGGTGGTGTTAATGATCAGATTAGTTGGATCAGGTATGTGGGAAGCAGGTGAAGCGCTGTGTTAACACAGTAAGGTGGTGTTAATGATCAGATTAGTTGATCAGGTATGTGGGAAGCAGGTGAAGCGCTGTTTTAACTTAGTAAGGTGTTGTTAATGATCAGATTAATAGGATCAGGTAGGTGGGAAGCAGATGAAGCGCTGTATTAACTCAGTAAGGTGGTGTTAATGATAAGATTAGTTAATCAGGTATGGGGGAAGCAGGCGAAGCGCTGTATTAACACAGTAAGGTGGTGTTAATAATCAGATTAGTTGATCAGGTATGTGGGAAGCAGGTGAAGTGCTGTATTAACACAGTAAGGTGGTGTTAATAATCAGATTAGTTGATCAGGCATGTGGGAAGCAGGTGAAGCGCTGTATTAAGACAGTAAGGTGGTGTTAATGATCAGATTAGTTGGATCAGGTACGTGGGAAGCAGGTAAGGCGTTGTATTAACTCAGTAAGGTGGTGTTAATGATCAGATTAGTTAATCAGGTATGTGGGAAGCAGGTGAAGCGCTGTGTTAACTCAGTAAGGTGGTGTTAATGATCAGATTAGTTGATCAGGTATGTGGGAAGCAGGAAAAGCGCTGTATTAACTTAGTAAGGTGGTGTTAATAATCAGATTAGTTGATCAGGTATGTGGGAAGCAGGTGAAGCGCTGTTTTAACTTAGTAAGGTGTTGTTAATGATCAGATTAATTGGATCAGGTAGGTGGGAAGCAGATGAAGCGCTGTATTATCTCAGTAAGGTGGTGTTAATGATCAGATTAGTTGATCAGGTATGTGGGAAGCAGGAAAAGCGCTGTATTAACTCAGTAAGGTGGTGTTAATAATCAGATTAGTTGATCAGGTATGTGGGAAGCAGGTGAAGCGCTGTTTTAACTTAGTAAGGTGTTGTTAATGATCAGATTAATTGGATCAGGTAGGTGGGAAGCAGATGAAGTGCTGTATTAACTCAGTAAGGTGTTGTTAATGATCAGATTAGTTGGATCAGGTATGTGGGAAGCAGGCGAAGCGCTGTATTAACACAGTAAGGCCGTGTTAATGATCAGATTAGTTGATCAGGTATGTGGGAAGCAGGTGAAGCGCTGTATTAACTCAGTAAGGTGGTGTTAATGATCAGATTAGTTGGATCAGGTAGGTGGGAAGCAGGTGAAGCGCTGTATTAACTTAGTAAGGTGGTGTTAATAATCAGATTAGTTGATCAGGTATGTGGGAAGCAGGTGAAGCTCTGTTTTAACTTAGTAAGGTGTTGTTAATGATCAGATTAATTGGATCAGGTAGGTGGGAAGCAGGTGAAGCGCTGTGTTAACTCAATAATGTGGTGTTAATGATCAGATTAGTTGGATCAGGCATGTGGGAAGCAGGTGAAGCGCTGTATTAACACAGTAAGGTGGTGTTAATGATCAGATTAGTTGATCAGGTATGTGGAAAGCAGGAAAAGCACTGTATTAACTTATTAAGGTGGTGTTAATGATCAGATTAGTTGATCAGGTATGTGGGAAGCAGGTGAAGCGCTGTATTAACTCAGAAAGGTGGTGTTAATTATCAGATTAGTTGATCAGGTATGTGGGAGGCAGGTGGAAAGCTCTATTAACTCAGTAAGGCGGTGTTAATTATCAGATTAGTTGATCAGGTATGTGGGAAGCAGGTGAAGCGCTGTATTAACACAGTAAGGCGGTGTTAATTATCAGATTAGTTGGATCAGGTAGGTGGGAAGCAGGTGAAGCGCTGTGTTAACTCAGTAAGGTGGTGTTAATTGTCAGTATAGTTTAATAGGTATGTGGGAAGCAGGTGAAACGCTGTATTAACACAGTAAGGTGGTGTTAATGATCAGATTAGTTGCATCAGGTATGTGGGAAGCAGTTGAAGCGCTGTATTAACTCAGTAAGGTGGTGTTAATGATCAGATTAGTTAATCAGGTATGTGGGAAGCAGGTGAAACGCTGTATTAACTCAGTAAGGTGGTGTTAATTATCAGATTAGTTGAATAGGTATGTGGGAAGCAGGTGAAACGCTGTATTAACTCAGTAAGGTGTTGTTAATGATCAGATTAGTTGGATCAGGTAGGTGGGAAGCAGGTGAAGCGCTGTATTAACTCAGTAAGGTGGTGTTAATGATCAGATTAGTTAATCAGGTATGTGGGAAGCAGGTGAAGCGCTGTGTTAACTCAATAATGTGGTGTTAATGATCAGATTAGTTGGATCAGGCATGTGGGAAGCAGGTGAAGCGCTGTATTAACACAGTAAGGTGGTGTTAATGATCAGATTAGTTGATCAGGTATGTGGAAAGCAGGAAAAGCGCTGTATTAACTTATTAAGGTGGTGTTAATGATCAGATTAGTTGATCAGGTATGTGGGAAGCAGGTGAAGCGCTGTATTAACACAGTAAGGTGGTGTTAATGATCAGATTAGTTGAATCAGGTATGTGGGAAGCAGTTGAAGCGCTGTATTAACTCAGTAAGGTGGTGTTAATGATCAGATTAGTTGATCAGGTATGTGGGAGGCAGCTGGAAAGCTCTATTAACTCAGTAAGGCGGTGTTAATTATCAGATTAGTTGATCAGGTATGTGGGAAGCAGGTGAAGCGCTGTATTAACACAGTAAGGCGGTGTTAATTATCAGATTAGTTGGATCAGGTAGGTGGGAAGCAGGTGAAGCGCTGTATTAACTCAGTAAGGTGGTGTTAATTGTCAGTATAGTTTAATAGGTATGTGGGAAGCAGGTGAAGCGCTGTATTAACTCAGTAAGGTGGTGTTAATGATCAGATTAGTTAATCAGGTATGTGGGAAGCAGGTGAAGCGCTGTGTTAACTCAATAAGGTGGTGTTAATGATCAGATTAGTTGGATCAGGTATGTGGGAAGCAGGTGAAGCGCTGTATTAACTCAGTAAAGTGGTGTTAATGATCAGATTAGTTAATCAGGTATGTGGGAAGCAGGTGAAGCGCTGTGTTAACTCAATAAGGTGGTGTTAATGATCAGATTAGTTGGATCAGGTATGTGGGAAGCAGGTGAAACGCTGTATTAACTCCGTAAGGTGGTGTTAATGATCAGATTAGATGATCAGGTATGTGGGAAGCAGGTGAAGCGCTGTTTTAACTTAGTAAGGTGTTGTTAATGATCAGATTAATTGGATCAGGTAGGTGGGAAGCAGATGAAGTGCTGTATTAACTCAGTAAGGTGTTGTTAATGATCACATTAGTTGGATCAGGTATGTGGGAAGCAGGTGAAGTGCTGTATTAACTCCGTAAGGTGGTGTTAATGATCAGATTAGTTGATCAGGTATGTGGGAAGCAGGAAAAGCGCTGTATTAACTTATTAAGGTGGTGTTAATGATCAGATTAGTTGATCAGGTATGTGGGAAGCAGGTGAAGCGCTGTATTAACACAGTAAGGTGGTGTTAATAATCAGATTAGTTGATCAGGTATGTGGGAAGCAGGTGAAGTTCTGTATTAACTCAGTAAAGTGGTGTTAATGATCAGATTAGTTGATCAGGTATGTGGGAAGCAGGAAAAGCGCTGTATTAACTTATTAAGGTGGTGTTAATGATCAGATTAGTTGATCAGGTATGTGGGAAGCAGGAGAAGCGCTGTATTAACTCAGTAAGGTGGTGTTAATGATCAGATTAGTTGATCAGGTATGTGGGAAGCAGGTGAAGCACTGTATTAACTCAGTAAGGTGGTGTTAATTATCAGATTAGTTGAATAGGTATGTGGGAAGCAGGTGAAACGCTGTATTAACTCCGTAAGGTGGTGTTAATGATCAGATTAGTTGATCAGGTATGTGGGAAGCAGGTGAAGCGCTGTATTAACTCAGTAAAGTGGTGTTAATGATCAGATTAGTTAATCAGGTATGTGGGAAGCAGGTGAAGCGCTGTGTTAACTCAATAAGGTGGTGTTAATGATCAGATTAGTTGGATCAGGTATGTGGGAAGCAGGTGAAACGCTGTATTAACTCCGTAAGGTGGTGTTAATGATCAGATTAGATGATCAGGTATGTGGGAAGCAGGTGAAGCGCTGTTTTAACTTAGTAAGGTGTTGTTAATGATCAGATTAATTGGATCAGGTAGGTGGGAAGCAGATGAAGTGCTGTATTAACTCAGTAAGGTGTTGTTAATGATCACATTAGTTGGATCAGGTATGTGGGAAGCAGGCGAAGCGCTGTATAAACACAGTAAGGCGGAGTTAATTATCAGATTACTTGATCAGGTATGTGGGAAGCAGGTGAAGCGCTGTATTAACTCAGTAAGGTGGTGTTAATGATCAGATTAGTTGATCAGGTATGTGGGAGGCAGGTGGAAAGCTCTATTAACTCAGTAAGGCGGTGTTAATTATCAGATTAGTTGATCAGGGATGTGGGAAGCAGGTGAAGCGCTGTATTAACACAGTAAGGCGGTGTTAATTGTCAGATTAGTTGGATCAGGTAGGTGGGAAGAAGGTGAAGCGCTGTATTAACTCAGTAAGGTGGTGTTAATTGTCAGTATAGTTTAATAGGTATGTGGGAAGCAGGTGAAACGCTGTATTAACTCAGTAAGGTGTTGTTAATGATCAGATTAGTTGCATCAGGTATGTGGGAAGCAGGTGAAGCGCTGTGTTAACTCAGTAAGGTGGTGTTAATGATCAGATTAGTTGATCAGGTATGTGGGAAGCAGGTGAAGCGCTGTATTAACTCAGTAAGGTGGTGTTAATTATCAGATTAGTTGATGAGGTATGTGGGAAGCAGGTGAAGTGCTGTATTAACTCAGTAAGGTGGTGTTAATGATCAGATTAGTTGATCAGGTATGTGGGAAGCAGGTGAAGCGCTGTATTAACTCAGTAAGGTGGTGTTAATTATCAGATTAGTTGAATAGGTATGTGGGAAGCAGGTTAAACGCTGTATTAACTCAGTAAGGTGTTGTTAATGATCAGATTAGTTGGATCAGGTAGGTGGGAAGCAGGTGAAGCGCTGTATTAACTCAGTAAAGTGGTGGTAATGATCAGATTAGTTGATCAGGTATGTGGGAAGCAGGAAAAGCGCTGTATTAACTTATTAAGGTGGTGTTAATGATCAGATTAGTTGATCAGGTATGTGGGAAGCAGGAGAAGCGCTGTATTAACACAGTAAGGTGGTGTTAATGATCAGATTAGTTGAATCAGGTATGTGGGAAGCAGTTGAAGCGCTGTATTAACTCAGTAAGGTGGTGTTAATGATCAGATTAGTTGATCAGGTATGTGGGAAGCAGGTGAAGCGCTGTATTAACTCAGTAAGGTGGTGTTAATTATCAGATTAGTTGAATAGGTATGTGGGAAGCAGGTGAAACGCTGTATTAACTCCGTAAGGTGGTGTTAATGATCAGATTAGTTGATCAGGTATGTGGGAAGCAGGTGAAGCGCTGTATTAACTCAGTAAAGTGGTGTTAATGATCAGATTAGTTAATCAGGTATGTGGGAAGCAGGTGAAGCGCTGTGTTAACTCAATAAGGTGGTGTTAATGATCAGATTAGTTGGATCAGGTATGTGGGAAGCAGGTGAAACGCTGTATTAACTCCGTAAGGTGGTGTTAATGATCAGATTAGATGATCAGGTATGTGGGAAGCAGGTGAAGCGCTGTTTTAACTTAGTAAGGTGTTGTTAATGATCACATTAGTTGGATCAGGTATGTGGGAAGCAGGCGAAGCGCTGTATAAACACAGTAAGGCGGTGTTAATTATCAGATTACTTGATCAGGTATGTGGGAAGCAGGTGAAGCGCTGTATTAACTCAGTAAGGTGGTGTTAATGATCAGATTAGTTGATCAGGTATGTGGGAGGCAGGTGGAAAGCTCTATTAACTCAGTAAGGCGGTGTTAATTATCAGATTAGTTGATCAGGGATGTGGGAAGCAGGTGAAGCGCTGTATTAACACAGTAAGGCGGTGTTAATTATCAGATTAGTTGGATCAGGTAGGTGGGAAGAAGGTGAAGCGCTGTATTAACTCAGTAAGGTGGTGTTAATTGTCAGTATAGTTTAATAGGTATGTGGGAAGCAGGTGAAACGCTGTATTAACTCAGTAAGGTGTTGTTAATGATCAGATTAGTTGCATCAGGTATGTGGGAAGCAGGTGAAGCGCTGTGTTAACTCAGTAAGGTGGTGTTAATGATCAGATTAGTTGATCAGGTATGTGGGAAGCAGGTGAAGCGCTGTATTTACTCAGTAAGGTGGTGTTAATTATCAGATTAGTTGATGAGGTATGTGGGAAGCAGGTGAAGTGCTGTATTAACTCAGTAAGGTGGTGTTAATGATCAGATTAGTTGATCAGGTATGTGGGAAGCAGGTGAAGCGCTGTATTAACTCAGTAAGGTGGTGTTAATTATCAGATTAGTTGAATAGGTATGTGGGAAGCAGGTTAAACGCTGTATTAACTCAGTAAGGTGGTGTTAATGATCAGATTAGTTAATCAGGTATGTGGGAAGCGGGTGAAGCGCTGTGTTAACTCAATAAGGTGGTGTTAATGATCAGATTAGTTGGATCAGGTATGTGGGAAGCAGTTGAAACGCTGTATGAACTCCGTAAGGTGGTGTTAATGATCAGATTAGTTGATCAGGTATGTGGGAAGCAGGAAAAGCGCTGTATTAACTTATTAAGGTGGTGTTAATGATCAGATTAGTTGATCAGGTATGTGGGAAGCAGGTGAAGCGCTGTATTAAAACAGTAAGGTGGTGTTAATAATCAGATTAGTTGATCAGGTATGTGGGAAGCAGGTGAAGTTCTGTATTAACTCAGTAAAGTGGTGTTAATGATCAGATTAGTTGGATCAGGCATGTGGGAAGCAGGTGAAGCGCTGTATTAACACAGTAAGGTGGTGTTAATGATCAGATTAGTTGATCAGGTAGGTGGGAAGCAGGTGAAGCGCTGTATTAACTCAGTAAGGTGGTGTTAATGATCAGATTAGTTAATCAGGTATGTGGGAAGCAGGTGAAACGCTGTATTAACTCCGTAAGGTGGTGTTAATGATCAGATCAGTTGATCAGGTATGTGGGAAGCAGGAAAAGCGCTGTATTAACTTATTAAGGTGGTGATAATGATCAGATTAGATGATCAGGTATGTGGGAAGCAGGTGAAGTGCTGTTTTAACTTAGTAAGGTGTTGTTAATGATCAGATTAATTGGATCAGGTAGGTGGGAAGCAGATGAAGTGCTGTATTAACTCAGTAAGGTGTTGTTAATGATCAGATTAGTTGGATAAGGTATGTGGGAAGCAGGCGAAGCGCTGTATTAACACAGTAAGGCGGTGTTAATTATCTGATTAGTTGATCAGGTATGTGGGAAGCAGGTGAAGCGCTGTATTAACTCAGTAAGGTGGTGTTAATGATCAGATTAGTTGATCAGGTATGTGGGAGGCAGGTGGAAAGCTCTATTAACTCAGTAAGGCGGTGTTAATTATCAGATTAGTTGATCAGGTATGTGGGAAGCAGGTGAAGCGCTGTATTAACCCAGTAAGGCGGTGTTAATTATCAGATTAGTTGGATCAGGTAGGTGGGAAGCAGGTGAAGCGCTGTATTAACTCAGTAAGGTGGTGTTAATTGTCAGTATAGTTTAATAGGTATGTGGGAAGCAGGTGAAGCGCTGTGTTAACTCAATAAGGTGGTGTTAATGATCAGATTAGTTGGATCAGGTATGTGGGAAGCAGGTGAAACGCTGTATTAACTCCGTAAGGTGGTGTTAATGATCAGATCAGTTGATCAGGTATGTGGGAAGCAGGAAAAGCGCTGTATTAACTTATTAAGGTGGTGATAATGATCAGATTAGTTGATCAGGTATGTGGGAGGCAGGTGGAAAGCTCTATTAACTCAGTAAGGCGGTGTTAATTATCAGATTAGTTGATCAGGTATGTGGGAAGCAGGTGAAGCGCTGTATTAACCCAGTAAGGCGGTGTTAATTATCAGATTAGTTGGATCAGGTAGGTGGGAAGCAGGTGAAGCGCTGTATTAACTCAGTAAGGTGGTGTTAATTGTCAGTATAGTTTAATAGGTATGTGGGAAGCAGGTGAAGCGCTGTGTTAACTCAATAAGGTGGTGTTAATGATCAGATTAGTTGGATCAGGTATGTGGGAAGCAGGTGAAACGCTGTATTAACTCCGTAAGGTGGTGTTAATGATCAGATCAGTTGATCAGGTATGTGGGAAGCAGGAAAAGCGCTGTATTAACTTATTAAGGTGGTGATAATGATCAGATTAGATGATCAGGTATGTGGGAAGCAGGTGAAGTGATGTTTTAACTTAGTAAGGTGTTGTTAATGATCAGATTAATTGGATCAGGTAGGTGGGAAGCAGATGAAGTGCTGTATTAACTCAGTAAGGTGTTGTTAATGATCAGATTAGTTGGATCAGGTATGTGGGAAGCAGGCGAAGCGCTGTATTAACACAGTAAGGCGGTGTTAATTATCAGATTAGTTGATCAGGTATGTGGGAAGCAGGTGAAGCGCTGTATTAACTCAGTAAGGTGGTGTTAATGATCAGATTAGTTGATCAGGTATGTGGGAGGCAGGTGGAAAGCTCTATTAACTCAGTAAGGCGGTGTTAATTATCAGATTAGTTGATCAGGTATGTGGGAAGCAGGTGAAGCGCTGTATTAACCCAGTAAGGCGGTGTTAATTATCAGATTAGTTGGATCAGGTAGGTGGGAAGCAGGTGAAGCGCTGTATTAACTCAGTAAGGTGGTGTTAATTGTCAGTATAGTTTAATAGGTATGTGGGAAGCAGGTGAAACGCTGTATTAACTCAGTAAGGTGGTGTTAACGATCAGATTAGTTGGATCAGGTATGTGGGAAGCAGGTGAAGCGCTGTTTTAACTTAGTAAGGTGTTGTTAATGATCAGATTAATAGGATCAGGTAGGTGGGAAGCAGATGAAGCGCTGTATTACCTCAGTAAGGTGGTGTTAATGATCAGATTAGTTAATCAGGTATGTGGGAAGCAGGCGAAGCGCTGTATTAACACAGTAAGGTGGTGTTAATGATCAGATTAGTTGATCAGGTATGTGGGAAGCAGGTGAAGCGCTGTTTTAACTTAGTAAGGTGTTGTTAATGATCAGATTAATAGGATCAGGTAGGTGGGAAGCAGATGAAGCGCTGTATTACCTCAGTAAGGTGGTGTTAATAATCAGATTAGTTGATCAGGTATGTGGGAAGCAGGTGAAGTGCTGTATTAACTCAGTAAGGTGGTGTTAATGATCAGATTAGTTGGATCAGGCATGTGGGAAGCAGGTGAAGCGCTGTATTAACACAGTACGGTGGTGTTAATGATCAGATTAGTTGATGAGGTATGTGGGAAGCAGGTGAAGTGCTGTATTAACTCAGTAAGGTGGTGTTAATGATCAGATTAGTTGGATCAGGTATGTGGGAAGCAGGTGAAGTGCTGTATTAACTCAGTAAGGTGGTGTTAATGATCAGATTAGTTGGATCAGGCATGTGGGAAGCAGGTGAAGCGCTGTATTAACACAGTAAGGTGGTGTTAATTATCAGATTAGTTGAATAGGTATGTGGGAAGCAGGTTAAACGCTGTATTAACTCAGTAAGGTGTTGTTAATGATCAGATTAGTTGGATCAGGTAGGTGGGAAGCAGGTGAAGCGCTGTATTAACTCAGTAAGGTGGTGTTAATGATCAGATTAGTTAATCAGGTATGTGGGAAGCAGGTGAAACGCTGTGTTAACTCAGTAAGGTGGTGTTAATGATCAGATTAGTTGCATCATTTATGTGGGAAGCAGGTGAAGCGCTGTGTTAACTCAGTAAGGTGGTGTTAATGATCAGATTAGTTGGATCAGGTATGTGGGAAGCAGGTGAAGCGCTGTGTTAACACAGTAAGGTGGTGTTAATGATCAGATTAGTTGATCAGGTATGTGGGAAGCAGGTGAAGCGCTGTATTAACTCAGTAAGGTGGTGTTAATTATCAGATTAGTTGAATAGGTATGTGGGAAGCAGGTTAAACGCTGTATTAACTCAGTAAGGTGTTGTTAATGATCAGATTAGTTGGATCAGGTAGGTGGGAAGCAGGTGAAGCGCTGTATTAACTCAGTAAGGTGGTGTTAATGATCAGATTAGTTAATCAGGTATGTGGGAAGCAGGTGAAGCGCTGTGTTAACTCAATAAGGTGGTGTTAATGATCAGATTAGTTGGATCAGGTATGTGGGAAGCAGGTGAAACGCTGTATTAACTCCGTAAGGTGGTGTTAATGATCAGATTAGTTGATCAGGTATGTGGGAAGCAGGAAAAGCGCTGTATTAACTTATTAAGGTGGTGTTAATGATCAGATTAGTTGATCAGGTATGTGGGAAGCAGATGAAGCGCTGTATTAAAACAGTAAGGTGGTGTTAATAATCAGATTAGTTGATCAGGTATGTGGGAAGCAGGTGAAGTTCTGTATTAACTCAGTAAAGTGGTGTTAATGATCAGATTAGTTGGATCAGGCATGTGGGAAGCAGGTGAAGCGCTGTATTAACACAGTAAGGTGGTGTTAATGATCAGATTAGTTGATCAGGTAGGTGGGAAGCAGGTGAAGCGCTGTATTAACTCCGTAAGGTGGTGTTAATGATCAGATCAGTTGATCAGGTATGTGGGAAGCAGGAAAAGCGCTGTATTAACTTATTAAGGTGGTGATAATGATCAGATTAGATGATCAGGTATGTGGGAAGCAGGTGAAGCGCTGTTTTAACTTAGTAAGGTGGTGTTAATAATCAGATTAGTTGATCAGGTATGTGGGAAGCAGGTGAAGCGCTGTATTAACACAGTAAGGTGGTGTTAATAATCAGATTAGTTGATCAGGTATGTGGGAAGCAGGTGAAGTTCTGTATTAACTCAGTAAAGTGGTGTTAATGATCAGATTAGTTGGATCAGGCATGTGGGAAGCAGGTGAAGCGCTGTATTAACACAGTAAGGTGGTGTTAATGATCAGATTAGTTGATCAGGTATGTGGGAAGCAGGAAAAGCGCTGTATTAACTTATTAAGGTGGTGTTAATGATCAGATTAGTTGATCAGGTATGTGGGAAGCAGGTGAAGCGCTGTATTAACACAGTAAGGTGGTGTTAATGATCAGATTAGTTGAATCAGGTATGTGGGAAGCAGTTGAAGCGCTGTATTAACTCAGTAAGGTGGTGTTAATGATCAGATTAGTTGATCAGGTATGTGGGAAGCAGGTGAAGCGCTGTATTAACTCAGTAAGGTGGTGTTAATTATCAGATTAGTTGAATAGGTATGTGGGAAGCAGGTGAAACGCTGTATTAACTCAGTAAGGTGTTGTTAATGATCAGATTAGTTGGATCAGGTAGGTGGGAAGCAGGTGAAGCGCTGTATTAACTCAGTAAGGTGTTGTTAATGATCAGATTAGTTGGATCAGGTAGGTGGGAAGCAGGTGAAGCGCTGTATTAACTCAGTAAGGTGGTGTTAATGATCAGATTAGTTAATCAGGTATGTGGGAAGCAGGAAAAGCGCTGTATTAACTTATTAAGGTGGTGTTAATGATCAGATTAGTTGATCAGGTATGTGGGAAGCAGGAGAAGTGCTGTATTAACACAGTAAGGTGGTGTTAATGATCAGATTAGTTGAATCAGGTATGTGGGAAGCAGTTGAAGCGCTTTATTAACTCAGTAAGGTGGTGTTAATGATCAGATTAGTTGATCAGGTATGTGGGAAGCAGGTGAAGCGCTGTATTAACTCAGTAAGGTGGTGTTAATGATCAGATTAGTTGATCAGGTATGTGGGAAGCAGGTGAAGCGCTGTATTAACTCAGTAAGGTGGTGTTAATGATCAGATTAGTTGATCAGGTATGTGGGAAGCAGGTGAAGCGCTGTATTAACTCAGTAAGGTGGTGTTAATGATCAGATTAGTTGATCAGGTATGTGGGAAGCAGTTGAAGCGCTGTATTAACTCAGTAAGGTGGTGTTAATGATCAGATTAGTTGATCAGGTATGTGGGAAGCAGGTGAAGCGCTGTATTAACTCAGTAAGGTGGTGTTAATGATCAGATTAGTTGATCAGGTATGTGGGAAGCAGGTGAAGCGCTGTATTAACTCAGTAAGGTGGTGTTAATGATCAGATTAGTTGATCAGGTATGTGGGAAGCAGGTGAAGCGCTGTGTTAACTCAGTAAGGTGGTGTTAATGATCAGATTAGTTGATCAGGTATGTGGGAAGCAGGTGAAGCGCTGTATTAACTCAGTAAGGTGTTGTTAATGATCAGATTGGTTAATCAGGTATGTGGGAAGCAGGTGAAGCGCTGTGTTAACTCAATAAGGTGGTGTTAATGATCAGATTAGTTGGATCAGGTATGTGGGAAGCAGGTGAAACGCTGTATAAACTCCGTAAGGTGGTGTTAATGATCAGATCAGTTGGTCAGGTATGTGGGAAGCAGGAAAAGCGCTGTATTAACTTATTAAGGTGGTGTTAATGATCAGATTAGTTGGATCAGGTAGGTGGGAAGCAGATGAAGTGCTGTATTAACTCAGTAAGGTGTTGTTAATGATCAGATTAGTTGGATCAGGTATGTGGGAAGCAGGCGAAGCGCTGTATTAACACAGTAAGGCGGTGTTAATTATCAGATTAGTTGATCAGGTATGTGGGAAGCAGGTGAAGCGCTGTATTAACTCAGTAAGGTGGTGTTAATGATCAGATTAGTTGATCAGGTATGTGGGAGGCAGGTGGAAAGCTCTATTAACTCAGTAAGGCGGTGTTAATTATCAGATTAGTTGATCAGGTATATGGGAAGCAGGTGAAGCGCTGTATTAACACAGTAAGTTGGTGTTAATTATCAGATTAGTTGGATCAGGTAGGTGGGAAGCAGGTGAAGCGCTGTATTAACTCAGTAAGGTGGTGTTAATTGTCAGTATAGTTTAATAGGTATGTGGGAAGCAGGTGAAACGCTGTATTAACTCAGTAAGGTGTTGTTAATGATCAGATTAGTTGCATCAGGTATGTGGGAAGCAGGTGAAGCGCTGTGTTAACTCAGTAAGGTGGTGTTAATGATCAGATTAGTTGGATCAGGTATGTGGGAAGCAGGTGAAGCGCTGTGTTAACACAGTAAGGTGGTGTTAATGATCAGGTTAGTTGATCAGGTATGTGGGAAGCAGGTGAAGCGCTGTTTTAACTTAGTAAGGTGTTGTTAATGATCAGATTAATAGGATCAGGTAGGTGGGAAGCAGATGAAGCGCTGTATTAACTCAGTAAGGTGGTGTTAATGATCAGATTAGTTAATCAGGTATGTGGGAAGCAGGCGAAGCGCTGTATTAACACAGTAAGGTGGTGTTAATAATCAGATTAGTTGATCAGGTATGTGGGAAGCAGGTGAAGTGCTGTATTAACTCAGTAAGGTGGTGTTAATGATCAGATTAGTTGGATCAGGCATGTGGGAAGCAGGTGAAGCGCTGTATTAACACAGTAAGGTGCTGTTAATGATCAGATTAGTTGGATCAGGTATGTGGGAAGCAGGTGAAGCGCTGTATTAACTCAGTAAAGTGGTGTTAATGATCAGATTAGTTAATCAGGTATGTGGGAAGCAGGTGAAGCGCTGTGTTAACTCAATAAGGTGGTGTTAATGATCAGATTAGTTGGATCAGGTATGTGGGAAGCAGGTGAAACGCTGTATTAACTCCGTAAGGTGGTGTTAATGATCAGATTAGATGATCAGGTATGTGGGAAGCAGGTGAAGCGCTGTTTTAACTTAGTAAGGTGTTGTTAATGATCAGATTAATTGGATCAGGTAGGTGGGAAGCAGATGAAGTGCTGTATTAACTCAGTAAGGTGTTGTTAATGATCACATTAGTTGGATCAGGTATGTGGGAAGCAGGCGAAGCGCTGTATAAACACAGTAAGGCGGAGTTAATTATCAGATTACTTGATCAGGTATGTGGGAAGCAGGTGAAGCGCTGTATTAACTCAGTAAGGTGGTGTTAATGATCAGATTAGTTGATCAGGTATGTGGGAGGCAGGTGGAAAGCTCTATTAACTCAGTAAGGCGGTGTTAATTATCAGATTAGTTGATCAGGGATGTGGGAAGCAGGTGAAGCGCTGTATTAACACAGTAAGGCGGTGTTAATTGTCAGATTAGTTGGATCAGGTAGGTGGGAAGAAGGTGAAGCGCTGTATTAACTCAGTAAGGTGGTGTTAATTGTCAGTATAGTTTAATAGGTATGTGGGAAGCAGGTGAAACGCTGTATTAACTCAGTAAGGTGTTGTTAATGATCAGATTAGTTGCATCAGGTATGTGGGAAGCAGGTGAAGCGCTGTGTTAACTCAGTAAGGTGGTGTTAATGATCAGATTAGTTGATCAGGTATGTGGGAAGCAGGTGAAGCGCTGTATTAACTCAGTAAGGTGGTGTTAATTATCAGATTAGTTGATGAGGTATGTGGGAAGCAGGTGAAGTGCTGTATTAACTCAGTAAGGTGGTGTTAATGATCAGATTAGTTGATCAGGTATGTGGGAAGCAGGTGAAGCGCAGTATTAACTCAGTAAGGTGGTGTTAATTATCAGATTAGTTGAATAGGTATGTGGGAAGCAGGTTAAACGCTGTATTAACTCAGTAAGGTGTTGTTAATGATCAGATTAGTTGGATCAGGTAGGTGGGAAGCAGGTGAAGCGCTGTATTAACTCAGTAAAGTGGTGGTAATGATCAGATTAGTTGATCAGGTATGTGGGAAGCAGGAAAAGCGCTGTATTAACTTATTAAGGTGGTGTTAATGATCAGATTAGTTGATCAGGTATGTGGGAAGCAGGAGAAGCGCTGTATTAACACAGTAAGGTGGTGTTAATGATCAGATTAGTTGAATCAGGTATGTGGGAAGCAGTTGAAGCGCTGTATTAACTCAGTAAGGTGGTGTTAATGATCAGATTAGTTGATCAGGTATGTGGGAAGCAGGTGAAGCGCTGTATTAACTCAGTAAGGTGGTGTTAATTATCAGATTAGTTGAATAGGTATGTGGGAAGCAGGTGAAACGCTGTATTAACTCCGTAAGGTGGTGTTAATGATCAGATTAGTTGATCAGGTATGTGGGAAGCAGGTGAAGCGCTGTATTAACTCAGTAAAGTGGTGTTAATGATCAGATTAGTTAATCAGGTATGTGGGAAGCAGGTGAAGCGCTGTGTTAACTCAATAAGGTGGTGTTAATGATCAGATTAGTTGGATCAGGTATGTGGGAAGCAGGTGAAACGCTGTATTAACTCCGTAAGGTGGTGTTAATGATCAGATTAGATGATCAGGTATGTGGGAAGCAGGTGAAGCGCTGTTTTAACTTAGTAAGGTGTTGTTAATGATCACATTAGTTGGATCAGGTATGTGGGAAGCAGGCGAAGCGCTGTATAAACACAGTAAGGCGGTGTTAATTATCAGATTACTTGATCAGGTATGTGGGAAGCAGGTGAAGCGCTGTATTAACTCAGTAAGGTGGTGTTAATGATCAGATTAGTTGATCAGGTATGTGGGAGGCAGGTGGAAAGCTCTATTAACTCAGTAAGGCGGTGTTAATTATCAGATTAGTTGATCAGGGATGTGGGAAGCAGGTGAAGCGCTGTATTAACACAGTAAGGCGGTGTTAATTATCAGATTAGTTGGATCAGGTAGGTGGGAAGAAGGTGAAGCGCTGTATTAACTCAGTAAGGTGGTGTTAATTGTCAGTATAGTTTAATAGGTATGTGGGAAGCAGGTGAAACGCTGTATTAACTCAGTAAGGTGTTGTTAATGATCAGATTAGTTGCATCAGGTATGTGGGAAGCAGGTGAAGCGCTGTGTTAACTCAGTAAGGTGGTGTTAATGATCAGATTAGTTGATCAGGTATGTGGGAAGCAGGTGAAGCGCTGTATTTACTCAGTAAGGTGGTGTTAATTATCAGATTAGTTGATGAGGTATGTGGGAAGCAGGTGAAGTGCTGTATTAACTCAGTAAGGTGGTGTTAATGATCAGATTAGTTGATCAGGTATGTGGGAAGCAGGTGAAGCGCTGTATTAACTCAGTAAGGTGGTGTTAATTATCAGATTAGTTGAATAGGTATGTGGGAAGCAGGTTAAACGCTGTATTAACTCAGTAAGGTGGTGTTAATGATCAGATTAGTTAATCAGGTATGTGGGAAGCGGGTGAAGCGCTGTGTTAACTCAATAAGGTGGTGTTAATGATCAGATTAGTTGGATCAGGTATGTGGGAAGCAGTTGAAACGCTGTATGAACTCCGTAAGGTGGTGTTAATGATCAGATTAGTTGATCAGGTATGTGGGAAGCAGGAAAAGCGCTGTATTAACTTATTAAGGTGGTGTTAATGATCAGATTAGTTGATCAGGTATGTGGGAAGCAGGTGAAGCGCTGTATTAAAACAGTAAGGTGGTGTTAATAATCAGATTAGTTGATCAGGTATGTGGGAAGCAGGTGAAGTTCTGTATTAACTCAGTAAAGTGGTGTTAATGATCAGATTAGTTGGATCAGGCATGTGGGAAGCAGGTGAAGCGCTGTATTAACACAGTAAGGTGGTGTTAATGATCAGATTAGTTGATCAGGTAGGTGGGAAGCAGGTGAAGCGCTGTATTAACTCAGTAAGGTGGTGTTAATGATCAGATTAGTTAATCAGGTATGTGGGAAGCAGGTGAAACGCTGTATTAACTCCGTA